>CM038710.1:15586272-15606272 GCA_021613375.1 Megaleporinus macrocephalus
ACTTGGATTGTTTTTTTTTTTGGACTGCATGGTTGATGTTTAGGTTTTCTGGACATATTTGTTGTTATTCTGCTTATTTGCCCTTCAGTCTTAAAGTTTAACTTAAAGGAACCTGGAGAATGTGTGACAGCACACGTGTGAAAGAAATTTTCTTAACGCCGCTTGTGCTTTTCCCTGAGCAAAGGAATCCAGATGGTGTAAAAACTCCCACGAAAACCGAACCAATGCCTCTAAATTTTTAAATATTATTTCAGGCATTACTGAGCGAGACACCATATTTTCCTCTGACTCAGTAATGCTCTTACAAGCTTTCCAGAGCCTGGCGCTTCAACACAACTTCATAGGATGACGATGCAACCAGCATGCTTCACTGTAGAGACCCTGTATGGGGTTCATGGCAATTGCATCTCATAGCATTGCATCCAAAACATCCTTTCTTTTATAAGAATGACACACGTAGGTTGGGAAAGTCAGACATATTCTGGTTTTAAATGGCCTTTAAATGGTCTCCTTCTTGCCACAGTGCCACTTCTGCTCGGTGCTGTAGAAATAGTTGGCCGCTGCGTTTTCTTCTCTCTCCATTCTCTCCATCTGTAAGTCTCGCAAAGTTATTGTTGGCCCTACAAAGGCAGCTCTTGCCAGCTCTGTTCTGGCCTAGACTGGAACAGAGTGATCTAGCCATTTTGGGGGTGCGCAAGCAGTTTCCAGTGTTTGTATTGGAGGTGTTTATTTCCATTTACTGTATAAATCCTTTAATCCATTAATCATTTTGGCATTGCAAAGCACTGAACATCTAAAAGACTCCATTCTTTGATCAGACAGACGCTGAAGGCCCTACTCTGCTCACATCTAGACAATGCGGACTTGAAATCTCTTCCCTAAAAGTCTTCAGGTCAAGGAGGACTAATTAGCCAAATTATGCAACATGTTCTTCACAAGTACAGCAGCTACTGTACGTCAAATCAATGCCCATCATAATATGTTCTGCAGAAATGCACATTCATATGTGCTGATATAAAGCAAAATATGTGAAAACTATAAGAACAGAAGTTCAGCCCAATCTGGTATAATCCTAATAAGAACAAACAATGCAGGTATATGACCAACACAGTTATGTTACTTGAACGTACCCGACAATTCATTAAAAGACTCCCTCTCTGCGACTGAGAGCAGATGATTAATGGCATGCTCGAACCGCTGATCTCCTGCTGTTCTGCTACTGAAGCTGCCACACAAATTAAAAACACAGTAGCTTGTTGCCTCACAGTATCCCAGATAACTTGTTATTTCGGTGACCTTTGCCGACCTACTCAGACAGCATCAGGGTGTTACAGCAGAATGCGCTCCGTTCAGGCAGTTCCACTGGGGTTGAAAATCTACACACCCCCGACTTCCTCCTTGGCCTACCCTGTTTTTACAGACGTTTGTGAACATGACAGAGGCTGCTCCGATTCCATTTTCCACAAAGCCATCCTTTTTTCCTCTTCTATGTAAATAAATGGTCATGAATATTTGGACTGGGGGTAAAACAGGTTCTTGGATGCCACTCAACTCTACCTTTAAAGATTCTGAATTGATTCACCAAACAGAATAATCAAATTTTTTCTATATTCTATAAAATAGAATTGAATTGAATTGAATTGAATTGAATTGAATTGAATACATGTCTTTATTGTTGCCCAGTCACCAGTACAAGAGCCATCAACCTGTCCTTACATACAATTACAAGGTAAGGGCGTATAGGTAGGAGGGGAGACAGGACAGGAAGACAGGGAATGAGAAAATAAAGAGGGATACATTGGGGAAAGGAGAGGGGAAAAAAAGACATACACCCAGACTGTGCTCCCAAACAGAGCACAGTGTGGAAACATAAAACAAAAACACCCTCCGCTAATATATTAAACACTCAATACATTAAACATAACTAGCAACAGGTAAAGGGGAAGCTGGCACATACCCGCCTAAAATATATTCTAAAATATAATTATAAAATAAACTCTTTAAAGGAAGTTAAAGGGTTTGACACTGTCTACATAGCTACACTACAAAGCTACACTATGGACATTTTGGGGGACCACTATAGTGGAAATGTGTAACTGCACCAATAAGTGGAAGAACATTTTACAACCGCGGTTGTGCTTCTGACGCTGAATCTGATGATTGCAAACGTGTATTCAAAGAGAACTCAGACAAATCTTGGCGAAGAACATGACTTTCAAGGATGTAAGTGAATTATCTGCCAGTGTCATTATAATTTTGGCAATATGATGTTGTTTTGGTGACATGACCTCATATCAGTGCTTACAAGTCACAGGAGTAAAGCAATATTAGGTGAACATGAATGAGATATTGTGAAAAACGCAGAGGTCGAAGAAACAAATAATAAACAAATAATAATTACTGTCCAGTTTCAGCTTTTAATTAAGAGTGTGATCAAGTTTGTCTTCAGTGGCATTTGTCAATTGCTTAGTTGCAACTTGCAATGCATGCTTGTAAACTTTATGCTGATGTAGTAATCTAAACTAGTGTTCACTAGAAATTACTAGTGCATTGTGGGAGACAGTAGTGCACGGACAAATTGTGATTTTATGGTGCAAGAAAAACTTTCCATCTACACTATTTCCATATTAGTTTTCTAAAATGCAAATATAAGTTGCTCTGGGTTTCCCGCTAGTCACCCATAAAACTAAAACGATTTCTGGCATAAAAAACTGACTTGCTGAACCTCAGAGTGACTGTAAACGTTAATGCACAAATATGGTGGCACACAATGGCTTTAGTATTAATGCAGTTATATAAACCCATTGTGCTGTCCACTGAATAAGCTTTGACCCTAACACTACATGACAACCACAGACTCCTATTCATGAACTACACTGCTTGATGACAGAATTGTTAGCCATTGTGCCGTGCCCAACAACTCCTCTTAACCAAGGTAACATCATGCCGTCGCTGGTTTATGTTCATATTTCTACATCATTTGAAAATGATAGCCGCTCTTTATATCTGGTGAACGTTTCATGAAGAACCGATTAATGGAAATGTTAAAAAACAGCTTTTCTGGTTCCATTGACTTACATCAAAGTAAATTGCCATTTTGGAGATACCTGATTTTCTATAGACAGTGTCAATACACAACTGCTTTACTGGCTGATTCATACATGGTAATGTTCTTACACATGGCCAAATCCTTTGTTGGATACAGTAGTTTCATGTGACGATGCACTTGCGGTGAGGTGCTGGCTTTCACAGCGATGGAGAAATGCCAGAAAGTCTGGACTGTCTTGGCACTGGCCATTGCTGGAGCAGACCGGGGTCTCATTCGTGTGCCAAACGCCAATCTCGGCACGGTGGCACTAAATAGTGAATGGCGGGGTAAAATGGAAAATAAGCACCTGGACATGGGCCCAGGAACATGCAGCCATAGCCTCAAACTCTTTCCTCAAAGGGTTTCAGTGAACCAGATACTGTTCACTCCATGTTAAGCCTGTATTCATATGAATTCTTGTAGCTGCACTTGTACAGAATGCATCTGCTTTCCACTGGGATGGGTCTGGATGCCTATTTGAGCATGCATGTGTGCATATGCATGCACGGTGGTAGTGTGTATGCATGCTTCTCTGCATATGTTAGTACAACATGGAGCAGATACTATATTAAAATCGGGGTGGACAGCTACAAAGAACATTGTATAACTATGTGAACTTACGTATTACTTTCTTTTGGATGGATGGCTTTTATTCCACTCATTTGAAAGACAAATACTCTACTTTTGACTCCACTATGGTTCTCTATGAAGGCTCTCGTTATTCATTACTTGGAAGCTCAGCTTTGAAGTCAGCAGGCACATTTTCTTTAATATATGTTCAGCCATGCTCGATCATCACAGGAAGAAAAAACCACAATAAACAACTTCTCCAGTCAAGTTCTAGAGCTAGAGCATCCATGCGCATAGCTGGTTATGGTTTTAATTGGTTTGAAAGGTTTTGAATGTTTGCTATGTGCACCAAGCACACATTTCATAAACAGCCTTTCCAAAATATCCAGTGCAATCCGGGAAAGCAGGTCCATAAGCATGTGCTTTATTCCAGTAATCACTTTGCAGTAACTTTTTTTACTTGCCATCAAAATGAAGAAGGAGATCAGAGTACAAGCTTTATTCTTGAGACTATCATGGTACAAACATGCTCTAACAGGTCTAAGAACAGTCTAACATGGTCTAAATTATAGGCCGGCCTCCATGTTTCATCTGGCCCATGTGAGCCAATTGGCCAAGTCAATATCTCCTGGGCTTGGGCAACTTCTCTGCAGCATTTGGTGTGCAGACCATCTGTATAAACAAGCTTTTTAACAGACACCATAGTATGTAAGAAATATTTACAGCAACTTTAAATGTTAAATGTTCAGTTATACGTTCTTGCTGTAGCTGCAGTTTGTATGCTATGGCTGGTCAAATGACATTTTATGGATCTGTCCACCTGTTTGTTGTATCAGGACCAGGAAAGTGACCTCCTTAACCAGGGATGCTGCCGTCAGACAGACCCTATCTGCTTTCCATCTACAACAAAGAAAGAATACAGAGTCCCAGTGTGTCTTGTTTCATTCGGGTTATAAGAGCTGTGTGATAGAACTGGGTAACCAGACTTGCACTGGACACGAAACCGAGTGCTCCAAAACAAACCAACATCCGGAACCAAAATCTCGAAAATATGACAGGCTTAAATAAGCTAACTGGTTTTTGTTCATCAGGGGTATTTAGTTAGAGTTCAGTAAAGTCCAGTTAGAGGAGATTTTCTCAGGTCAAGGTCCGGATCATCATCATTTCTAACTTGTTTTCTGATTCAGTGGTGTATCCTGTATAGTGCAGTAGTCTAGTATCAGCATCTTATACCATCAGCTACTGAAAAACATCACACATACCGTTCAGTATATTTCAACTATATTTAATGTGTAAATGCTGAACTGAATTAATTATTTATAGAACTTATTTTTTCCTCACTTCAAGTATAAACAAGAGCTACATAAAAAAAACACTGAATGCTTTTTAAAAAAAGTGCATCTTAAAGTATTTATTTATAACAAAAACTAAACAAAGCGTGCATCTTCTTCTTAACTCATTTCACATCCTGACCTGTTGGTTTAGACTTGAATAAACATCTATGTCACTCCATTCCTGGTTCAAAAATCAGTTTTCACCATCAACTCTTTATTCTTTCTCCCACTCTTTCCTCTCAATTCTTTATTCTCCAACTCGTTTTACTCTCTGACTGCTGCTTCTCGCTTCGTACTTCGTCTGTGTGCACACTGCACTGCTGAATCTGCACAGGTCTGATTGGCTGTGCGGCTTTGGTGATTATACAGCGTGCGCGATTGGTCTGTGAGGTTACTGCGCCACTTAGCCCGTATACTGTTCAGACAAGAAAAGTTCTGTCGCTTAAAATAAATACTGTCAGAATTAAATCCTTCTCAATAGATTCTCAGTTTGGGTCCGTCTGGTTCCGGATAATATACAGCTGTACCTTAAACCCAGTAAAGACAAACAAAAAACAATACAAAAATACAAAAACAAGAATTTTCAGTTAAACTAAAGTAACTAAAGTAAAACTAAAGTACAACCCCGCTTAGTTCTTCAATTACAGACTGTAGTCCATCTAATTCTCTGCTTATTTTGCCATCCCACTACACAGGCCCACCGCAGAGCAGATGTTATTAGTAGAGATGGAAGGATCGATCGCCTATGTATTGGTATCAACCGATTTTTAATTAAAATATGTGATCGACTGATATTTCTCCAATTTAGCCAATCCAGAGAGTCGATCGATGGCGCTAAACAAATGAGCCTAATTTCCTGTATTAACAGCTAGCGTTTCATCCAGGAAGAGGAGAACTCCTTAAAACCCCCTCTGGCCAGCCCCCTGCAATTCCTATCTGAACCACTAGGTGGAAATACATACTCTTTTATTTACAACAGACTGACTAAAGCAGCGATGAGAAAAGCATGCGCTGAAAGATAGCATATCGTCAGTCTGGCAGTGTTTATCGTATGTGACGCAGACACATCCAGGGCGTTTTTAAAATTTGTAAAATTTTGTGGAGGAACCAAGACAAAGACATTTAACACTTCTAATCTGATACTTCACTTAAGAGTACACCACGCCGCTGAAGTGAGTAGCCTATCAGCAAATAGCAGAGCTAGCACGCGCAGCTAGCACAAAACAAACAACCCAGAACACAGTACAGACCAGATCTGACCGGTATGAACAGAACAGCAGCAACAATTCAAGATCTACATTTAATGATTACAGTTTTTTGTTTAAAATAACACAGAGTCTGCATTTACTGACTGAAGTTCTGACTGCATTTATTTACATAAATTGAATGATTGCAGTATTGGTGATATTTGTTTGATTTACTTTGTATATTTACTGTTAATTTTGTTAAAAATATGATGCTGTTTCATTTGAGCTCGTTAAAAATGATAATAAACCAGTTTAGACCATGTTTCATGACTTGCTTGCGCTTAAAACTACATGTAGCCCTGCCGTGGCACATACTCCGCCCTCAATCGGTATCGGCTATCAGCCGATCGTGCTAAAAGGTGATCGGCGATCGGTATCGGCCTCAAAAATGCTAATCGTTCCATCTCTAGTTATTAGGGAGGTGGATCATTCTCAGCACTGGTGGTGGTATGTTAGCCTGTGTTGTGCTGATGTGAGTGGATCAGACATAGAAGTGCTGCTGGAGTTTTTAAACCCTGTATTCACTCAAAGCCCACTCTACTTGCTGGTCCACTTTGTAGATGCAGATGTAAACCTGCTGCTGTTCTTCTTTGGACAGCGACAATATGATGTGCTAAAACTACACAAATGCACAAAATAATCAACACAAGAAAACATGTAAATATAAAATACCACCAGGCGTGTGTGTGTGTGTGTGTGTGTGTGTCCGTCCACCAGGCGTGTGTGTGTGTGCATGTGTGTGTGTGTGTGTGTGTGTGTGTGCATGTGTGTGTGTCCACCAGGCTTTGGTTTTTATTGCAACAGAATGAATAGATGTGCGTTATCACCAGACAAAGTGCCAATTACTACCTACTGTTTTATCATGAAAGGCTCATTTTAATCACTTGTTTTCTTTTATATCCAGCAAGTTGTGTCCGTTCGATTAGCTGTGATAGACAATCCCGGCGTGCAGCGGCTACTAGACCACCCTGTCCGGCAGCTACTGCACTGTAATATTTCTGCATATACACGAGGCTCGCATGGATGTCACACCTCTAATTATAAGCTGCAGTAGTGGCAGCGGTGCAACCCACGAAGCGAGGGATCGGCGCCCACTTTAACCTCACAGTGTACACACACTACATGAGCTGTGCCTAAAAATAAACACGAATTTCACATCGCCAACCCAGAGGTTGCTACGGTAACGCAACTTGTTTTGTGCGGCAGGGACCACGCTTAATGGGCCCGGAGAAAAGGACGCTGACTGAAAGGAAAGAATGAAAAACCTGGAGCCCACCCCTTTATCTCCTCCCGCTTCTCCATCCCGCCTCGTCCTAGGAGCGCTGTCCCGAGGAGAGGAGCCTCTATTGTGGACGGCGGCTTCAGGAATATATATTTATATATATATATATATATAAAAGGGCCAACACGGCCCTCTGAGTGATCCTTGCTGTGTTTTTGTGCTCCACCTTTGTGTGCGCCGTGGCATTCAAGGCCAATCAGGATATGCCTAGACCTCCCTCCATCCCTCCATCCCTCACTCCTCTTCCCCCTCCCCCATCCCACAGTGCCCCCCCTTCTGTGAAGAGCTAAATCGGGAAGGCCTAAAAATAGAGGCAGATCTTTCACTTGGGAGGGGAATGAAGAGGGGCAGGAGGGAAAAAAACACCTGAAGTGAAAAAATAGCAGCGGCAGCCTCGTCGATACGCTATTTATAACTCGCAGCACACTTTCCAACGGCCGCATCTGACAAGTCTAATTAAATGAAGGGTGCTCAGCCAGTTGCCGAACGGGGACCTCGGCCGAATGCACGCTTTCAGACGCGATGCTATACGGGGTTATTTTTAGACTCGTCATGCCTTACAGAGCGGCGCACGCAGATGGCTTTAAGTGTGGTGTTTTAATATTGCACAGCATGGCCATTCTGGATTTGAGGCAGGCAGGGGAGGATGCTAGCACCTACGGAGCGCACCTTCTGTCACTGGCGTAGCTGCTGCATTTACGTCTGAATAAGGTCAAAACTTGGATGGAGAAAGCTGTTCTTTTAAGGGCGGGGCTGCCTAAAGTGTGGGCACTTGATTTGATGCGGCAGAAAATGACCCCACCTATAACTGCTATAATGGACATAGTTTTATAGTCTAGGCACCATATTCGGCCACACCCACTTTCAAGCGCGTGTTTCTTCCGCCTTTGTGTTAGAACTTCCGCTCAGCTGACCAAAATGAATTAAAAAAAATACAAAAATGAATGAAAAGGTGGTCTGAGGTTACCTACGGCGACGTTTTTAATTACTCTGTACTCTCGGAAGGTGTAGACGGTTCAGTGATGATAAACTACGGCTGTGCGCTCCAGAACTGACCCCGCAACAACTGAGCAGTGCCGAAGAATACATAATGGCTTGATTTCCAGGAAGGTGTGGCGGTCCTGAGGATGGATTTCATCATCTGGTAGACGGAAAGCTAAATCTAGATCAGCTGTAATTACCAGCCGTGACCTTCAGAAGCTACTGCGGCGGCACTGGAAAACCGCAAAACATACCTTGAAGCGCAGGAATGATTTCGGCTATCTGGATTTATAGGAGAGATCCAGGGGGCGTAATTAACCTCACAGTTGAGCGTCCTACCCTCTTTACCATTATCAAGCTATTAACTTTCGTTTTCAATTCTCTTGCCAATTATGCAGGACTCTATGGAGACATACACACACACACACATATACAGGGGTTGGACAATGAAACTGAAACACCTGGTTTTAGACCACAATAATTTATTAGTGTGGTGTAGGGCCTCCTTTTGCGGCCAATACAGCGTCAATTGGTCTTGGGAATGACACATACAAGTCCTGCACAGTGGTCAGAGGGATTTTAAGCTGTTCTTCTTGCAGGATAGTGGTCAGGTCACTACATGATGCTCCTCTAAAACACCCCAAAGTGACTCAATAATGTTTAGATCTGGTGACTGTGCAGGCCATAGGAGATGTTCAACTTCACTTTCATGTTCATCAAACCAATCTTTCACCAGTCTTGCTGTGTGTATTAGTGCATTGTCATCCTGAAACACTGCACCGCCTTCAGGATACAATGTTTGAACCATTGGATGCACATGGTCCTCCACAATGGTCCTCTTTTGAACTCTGGTATGTCCTATAATGTTGTGTTATTGCAATATTTTGAGCTATACTGTGCTCTTACCTGCTAACTGAACTTCACACTCTGCTCTTACTGGTGCAATATGCAATTAACGAAGATTGGCCACCAGACTGGTCCAATTTAGCCATGAAACCTCCCACACTAAAATGACAGGTGTTTCAGTTTCATTGTCCAACCCCTGTATATATCAGGTGTAATCACAAACATTGAAAAGCACTTTTAACTGTAATTGTTCCGGCTTAGAGAGCTCAGACTTGGAAAGTGAAAAACACCAAGGGGTCTGGAAATGCTGCAATCACAAGTCTCATTGATTGGTGATGATTCATAAAGTAAACTTATACTATACTGTTGACAAAATACCATAAAACATGGGACAGAAATGCCTAAATAAACCCAAAAATCTATGAAGAAAACTGGCTAGAGCACAAATAGAGCCCAGTACAACTTGATGAGATATCGAATTTTGGGATGAGTTGCTTTGATTTTTCATGTCGCACAGTTAATCTGTTTTTTAATGGTTTTTCATGTCGTTTTTATGTGTATTTGAAGGTTTGTGACTACATTTTGCACTCACCCATGTTCTCTACCACACTCTCTCTTTGTCTCTCTCTCCATCTTACTCCCTAGTACTGCCTATGTTACTACAAAGCCTCACTAACAGTCCTGCTAACAGTGGCTAAAGGTTCTATTTATACAAAGCCGTATTAATATATTAATGAGCTGCACTGCTCATCATTGTAGCGACGTATCACGCGGTTTTTCTTTTTACAGCTCTAAAAAAACGGAATAAAAAATGAACATATACCGATAAAACAGAGAGAAAGGCTGCAAGTGTGGATGAATGATGATGTACCAGGTTTGCTCAAACTGGTTCTCAGGTATCCCCCCAAACGGGTCACTTTTTCCATGCTCCAACCCCACCCAACAATACATAGCCATAGAGCAGGAATGTGGGTTGTTTGGGGATCCCTGAGGACGGCTTTGAGACTGCTGTCGTGTAAACGAGTGGTATAAATCTGACTCGAATACCTGGAATGCACAGATGTGCACTTGCATCTTCGCCCGCTATCACATCCTCTGCCAGCAGAGCAGATCATTCTGAGGGAGGACCTCCTTCCTCTCCCCCAAACACAGCATTAGTAGTCGAACCCACAGATACAGCTTTTTAACATTTACAAGCCAATCAGAAATCAGGTTACGGAACTGAAATGTGAAAAGTAAGTCATGTTTTGTCGTTTTCACATGTTCAGATTTCTTTCTTCCATAGCTTTTCAAATGGTGGGCAAAAATGGCTAATAGGTGTTAATTATTGTTAATGTTACCAGCTTCCATTTAGGTTGCAAGTGTCGGTAATTGTGGTTTAGGGACACACACTATTATGCAGTCTGAGAACACACATACGGGGCATAGGGCTGGGTGATAAAACCATAACAATAATTATTGCAAAATTACGTTTCTTTGATAAAACTATAAGACGTAGTCAATAGAAAGTGGATAGAAGTAAGTACCAACACCCCATTTCAGCCAACAGAGAGTCGACTCACCACTCCGAGTGAACATGAGTCCAACAGCCTGCTTAACACAGTGTCTGTGTGAATACTGTTCACTGTTCAGTAGCCCCTACAATATATATATATGTGTGTGTGTGTGTGTGTGCGTGAGTGTTTTAATTTATTTGAAATACAGTTGTGTACTGTTCTTTAGTACATTGGTCTTTCAGATATAAAATAAATAAAAAGTCAAAAAACAATTTAACAAAATCTTGAAATTTTGATATATTCACTTCTCACTTAAAGTAAAAAAGCAATAGTGATTTGATTTATATCGTGATATATACCGATATCGTCTGATATGGAAAAAATTATCGTGATAAGATTTTTTCCCCATATCGTCCAGCACTAATGGGGCAAAGTTTTCAGGTTTTAAAATAGATGTGTAGTTGCAAAGATAGAGGTCTGCCAAATTTCATACCCACTGCCCTTTTGATGTAAACTTCTTACTAAACCACTAGAAACTTTACAATTTGTGGACATTACATGAAAAGCATGTTTGGGAATGATCTCACTACTAGCTACAATATCACTACTATCTCTAAAATTTTTTTTTTTTTTTTTACTGCTACTGAGTTTTCACGTCTGCAACTGGTCTAAAGTCAGTAACTGTACACCTACAAAGGCAGGTGTACCACATAAAACAGACAATGAGTACTTCACTGTTGCTGTTATACTGTACACCTCCTGTACATACACAGAAGTGCAATAAATATGATTAAAAAAAACATTATTCTTGGCTAACAAATAGGACACACTATTATATTACTTATTATACTTACTTATTATACTTATCATCATCAGGAAGGCCCAGCAGCGACTGTACTTTCTGAGAAGGCTGAGAAAATTTGGTATGCCAACCAAAATTCTCAGCACCTTCTACAGGAGTATGATTGAGAGTGTTCTTACCAGCTCCATCATCGTCTGGTATGGAAACTCTACTGCTCAGGACAGAAAGGCTCTCCAGCGTGTGATCAAAACTGAACAGTCCATCTCAGGAGCAGCCTTCCCCTCACTACAGAACATCTACCACACCAGGGTCACCAGGAGGACCCACAACATAATCAGGGACAGTACACACCCCCAGCACACACTCTTCACACTTTTACCTTCAGGCAGACGTTACAGGAGTGTGAAGTCCAGGACCACAAGACTGACAAACAGTTTCTACTCACAGGCCATCAGACTTGTGAACACCTCACGCACTACCTCTCCAACCTCTCCTTTCTGAACTGGTTTTAACTGGTCTGATTTAAACTGCACCTTACACTCACTGTACTGTCAGAATACTGTTTACATTCATTACTCACACGAACATTATTGTTTACATTTGTTTCTTGCAACTTTCACTTTATGGCTGCTCTTCATACTTGCACATAAAAGCACACATAAGTTTTATTTTTTATTCTTTAACTATAAAAATACTTTTATTCTTCAACTTATATTGTTATACCTTGTATATTTTGTATATATATATTTTATTTCTTTTATTTGTTATCTTTATCTATTGGTGAATGGAGGAGCAGCAAAGTAAGAATTTCATTGTACAGTGTAACTGTCTGTTCTGCTGTACACATGACAATAAAACTCTTGAATCTTGAATCTTGAATCTTACTCTGATAAAATTGTAACACATTTATTTGCTGTGTCTAAATGCTTACTATTATTTAATTTACTCACACATTCGTTTACACTTGCACTTTGAGAAACTTACCAACTGTCAAGTCATTAAATGGCCGCACTTGTTAACATGGCCCTTATTGAATAGCAAACTGCTTGTAGGCCAACGAGGTTGCACTTATACGACAGTCTTTCTATGCTCTTGTTATTCTCGTTTTCAGAGAACCGCTACTTCAAACGACACTGTTATATCCTTATAGTCACTTGACCGCATCTCAGCAAAATGAAGAGAAATATAAAGTAAACATGAAAAACATTATGGCGCTGAGCGAGAAAATAAATTTCATGAACATCCTGGAATCACACCCACTAGGTCACCAGACTTCTACTAGAGGGGACAAGAACCTTTGGAAATGTAGGAGCTACGTATCAAGTTAATGGCTGCCATAATCCATTGGCAGTGGCACTGCTTAGAGAACGCACAACCTTGAACCAGTACGAACGAAAATAAAATGAAGTCAGCTTAGACTTAAACGGAATTCCAACAGACCATGCAAACTTTTATTCTCTCAGAGTACAGAGTGAAATACATTCATCTCCAAGGAAAGATGAGAAATTAAACAAGCTACAACATAAGATATGAGAGTTAATAGTCTGGTTTATTGTGTGAACAGGTATTGGATTCTCTGACTTGGCGATACTGATAGAGAACACAAACTCAGTTCACTGCGACATACGTCACTTGCTGGGTGCTTTAGATTGGTACAGTTATAAAAGAACCATCATAAAAATATGCTGAAAGTATAGAAACAGTGAAGGCGCTGCACACTAGCAGCATCCTTAAATTTTAAATTAACTTTTTTACTGAAGGTCCACACACTGGTAACCCGCAGCAACTCCCACCACTGTTGAAATGAAGCAGTATTAAACTGACACCAAACACAATGAATAATGCTGAAAGTTTAATTTCCTTAAATTTATATTAGCAGGGCGTTAAGACTTGAGCTTGACACATTCTCTGTGACACATTCTGTTTGGCTACACTTTGTACTTTATCTGCTATGTGATGCTACACAACACTACTTGAAACTGCTCAGTGCCTTTAAGATTCCTGACTGGACCCCACTTTACCCCACTCTATTCACTCTATTAAACAAACAGAATGTAGAGAGCATCACTACATGGTAAGTTCACTGTATGGAACATTGTCATAGATGTTCATGTAGGGATAACAGCAGCAACAAACGTAAGATGGGCCACTTCATTAAGTACACCTCCTTGTATCTACACTCATTGTGCTTTTTATCAGCTCTACGTATGTATAAGTGCACTCTGCAGACTCTAGTCTTTCATAATTCCTCTGCAGACTCTCTGAGCCCACATTAACTACTTCAGTGGTCAGGACCTCCACATGACCAGTATTGATTGAGACATTGTACACGTTCACTGGATACTGTATAGGTCGGGTGATATACCTATACACCCGTTATAGGTCGGGTGTATAGGTATACCAGTGTTGATTTATAATCCCCCAAAATACTGATGTGTTGCCATGCCCGCCTGCTACATCTCTTTTAGACAGGTGGCCATCATAAAGTTTATGGCTCAGCAGATCCTTTTGTTTTACGGCAGGAACCTCCCAAGATCTGCCCCAAACCCAGGGGATAACCACGTGGCCAGACAGGTCTCATGGACCAGTTGGACTTTTGTTGGCAGGACTGAAAAAGGGTGTGTTTGCTGGTTGAGATCAGACCTTTCTCAGAACATGTCCTTCTGTGAAACCCTCAAGAATAAAACATATACTCTGAACTTGTCTCCCTCTTTATTTTGATGGCGAGAAAACAAGTTACAACAGATGTAACAGGGCATTTGTGATTTTAAATTTTCCACGGAAATATAAAAATGTATGCATTCTCTACTTTGCTAACATGGAGGGTCACAAGAAACTGTAGAAGACAAAAAGCCCTGTTCATCCAACAATGCACCAGTTAACTCGAGAGTTAGTATTAGTGCTAGTTTTAGCATCAGCACTTAGCTTTAGGATTAACACTACTGTTAGTTTTAAGACCAGCTCTAGGATTAGCGGTAGAGTTTCGACTTTTCTATGATTTCTGTTCTTGAGTGATACACCCATCCAAATCATTGAATTCAGGTGTTCCAATCACTTCCATGGCCATGAGTGTATGGGACAAAGCACCTAGAGCAGTGGAGACGTGTTCTTTGGTGTGTTAAATCACACCTCTTCGTCTGGCAATATGATGGATGCGTCTGGGTTCGGCAGTTGCCAGAAGAGCGGTACTTGGGTTTATGGTGTGGGGTTGGTTTTCAGGAGACCATGAGATTTTGGACAATTTCATGTTCCCAACTTTGTGGAAACAGTTTGAGGACGATCCCCTTCCTGTTCCAGGACTGCCCACCAGTGCACAAAGCAGCTCCATAAACACATGGATGAGCGAGTTTGGTGTGGAAGAACTTGACTGGCCTGCATGAAGTCCTTGGGGATGAATTAGAGCGGAGACTACGAGCCAGGCCTTCTTGTCCAACCTCAGTCTGACGAGGAAGAGCGGTCAAACATTCTCATAAACACACTCCTAAACTGTGTGGAAAGCCCTCACCGAGGAATTGACACTGTTATAGCTGCAAAGGTTGGGCCAACATCATATTAAACCCTATGGATAAGAATCAAGTTCATATGCGTGTGAAGACAGACGAGCGAATACTTTTGGCAAATCATCAAGTAGCGTAGTGTAGCAAACAGTACAAAGTACAGCTACACAACATCAAGCTCAAGCTTCTTTGATACTCAGTATAATTCACTGTCTTTAAGAAAACAATGAGGTGGAAAAAAGACTAAAGCTACTTTTTCTACTTAGCTGAAGCAACAGACCATTAGCATTTGTCTGCATATCCTAAAGACCTCAACTTTTCATGGTGACAGTATAAGCACCTTCATTAAAAGCACCGGTTTCAATCTTCCGGAGACCCAGTCTAGATAACAGAACAAGCTACAACCAATAACAACAACAACAACAACCCACTAAGTTTAACCAGTTTCACAAAAAAGTTGCTGGTAAGTAAAAATATTCTTACTTTTAATAAAGCTGGAATTTGATGGAATACGACTATAAAGGCTGGCTATGTCAAATGGTGTAAATAAAAAAAAGAAAAAGAAAGCAAGAAGTTACAACAAGGCCTATTGATGAATCATTTGAGATCTGCAGATGTCGGCAGACAGTGACACGGAGCAGCATACTGAAGTGTAAATATACCTCCAGGGTGTCTCCAAGTCTGTTATATAACAGAAGGACAGATACTGAGCATCTTGTGATGCAAACACATCTACAGAAGCTCTCCCACAGCACAGAGCCCATCTGGAAGATGGATAGTAGGTTCTGAACATTGCACCCTAACCTAACATCACCATACCATCTGTAATACCAAAATACAGAGCCCACCAGGGTGTACCCTGCTCCTGCATTCAACATTGATGACATTGATGTACTGAACAGAAACAGGCACATGCTGTGGTTGGACAGATGAGCCATTTTATGTTCGAGTGTTCCGTCACAAGCCCAGAAAACACTTGGAATAAAAACACAGATTACCCAGCCTTTAGATGCTGAAGATAATATGCATGCCAATGTGAGCTGTCAGCATTTGAATGCACAGTGCTGCTTTTGTTCACTATATATATATATATATATATATATATATACACACACACACGCACACACACATACATATAATATATATATATATATATATATATATATATATATATATATATATATATATAAACTATCCAGAGGTACTACTGTGGTGTGTTATGTTTATATTTCCCTTATCCCAATTCCTTATATAATATACACACATATACACACACACACACACACACACACACACACACATATATATATATATATATATACATATATATGTATATATGTACATATATATATGGGATAAGGGACTGCATCACTGCTAGCATCACTGCTAATACACATATATACACACACACATATATATGGGATAAGGGACTGCATCACTGCTAGCATCACTGCTTTTATCATCACTATTAAGCGCTGCACTGCGTCACCGCTTTGCATATCTAACAGCAAGCTCAGCTTCTGTAATGCCTCTCACAAACTCTCTCTTTTTTTTAAACTAAGCATAAAGCCATGTAAACAACAGGCATTTCGTCTTTACTTAAAGAGTCTTTGTCTCTTTGAAAGAACCTACAAAAATAGCAGCTGGAGAACAAATAACGAGAATAACACTTTTTTTATCAGCACAATACAATATGTAGCTAATAGAGATGCACTGAAACTTCAGCTACTAAATATTTATGTCTATCAAAAACAGCAGTTTCTGTTTTCGGCTGAACAAGTAACAAGGCTAAACATTTTGAGTGAAACAAAAAGCAACAGACCCACAACAAATGTTAAAAAGACTTTCCTAATAGTTTTCGTGGTAATAAAAAAAAAAAACTGTGATTAAAAAGCTGATCATTTCTTCCTGCGACATTCAGTGAAGGCACATTCAAACAGTTGGAGCAGTAGGTGATCAACAGCACAACTGTCAACCATCTGGAACCATTTCAGGCTTTCTATGAGGGACAATCAGCAATTTGTAATTAGTCTTCATGCCAAGCCTCAAGAGTGGGCGCCCGGCATCCAATCACTTCTTCCCTACAAGGCATCTCACTCCATCTGCAAACCAACTGAAGCATGCCAACAGAACATGATGAGACTAAGTGCAAAGTATAACTAAAAAATTTAAGGAATTCATTGCTTTTGGATGACCAACTTCATGCGCTGGTAAATGTCATGTACTGTAATCATTAAAACTATACGTAAACTCTTTTTACTGTTTTATTGTTAAACTGTTTTGGTTTCGATTTTAGACCCAATGTGGTCTGCATAACGTAGCACCTCAGTTAATAACTCAGCTGGAAAGAACGCTAACATGCTAAAGATCCTCTGTGAATCTACTCTTTGTCCTCCTGAATCTGGTGAGATGTACAAGATAGAAATCAGGATAGAACGTTAACATGCTAAACATTGGTGCTAAGCTTTTTCTTGGGCTCTGTAATAATACAGCCTACAGAAATTTGTCCAACTTGATCAGAGATTTGCCAAAAAAATGCCAAGTCCAGTATGTGTGGGTCAAGAGGTCTTCAATGTATAACAATCACAATAGCTAATTTGATTGAACTTCCACCAGAATAGCCACATGCTCTTCTACGTTTCGTCACAACGAGGACAGAAAGATGCTGCAGGGAAGAAAAATAGTATCTATCTCTCCTCAAGGGATGGACTTATTCAGTGGTCAGTCACATCCTGGCAGTATATTCTGAAACTGTGGACTAATAGAGTCTCCCAGCGAGTTCTAAAGGAATAAATAGGCTATTTTTTTAAATCCCTATAGAAAAGCAGCTCTACAACATAAGAGTTGGACTAAAAAGGAGTTTCACAAATCACAATCAAATGATTTCTCCATCTGTCTTTCCGAGCAGTGCTCGACTAAGTGACTGAAAAAGACCTCTGCAGTGCGGCACACAACTTACAGCGCTATACAATAATGAGCTCTTTACTGCCTACCTTCAGTGGGGGCACAGGCAAGGGCTTGTTGTCTTTGTCCAGCGAAATGTAGGTGAAGAAGGCGGTGACTGCCCGGTATTTCCCTTTCTCAGCTTCCACCAATGGATCAGCATCCACTAACACCTCGATCTCCATCGACTTGTTGCTGGTGAAGGTCATCCGTCCAGATATTGTGATCACACAACCTACAGGGGTGCCACAGGGTTAAGTATTAGGCCCATTGATCATAACATTGAATGATTTGATGGTTTTCTAAGGGTGAGGTGTACACGTGCTGCATTGCAGAGGCGGGTTTGCTGGTGGCTGGTACTGACTGATACCAGACAGTCCTACTGCACCAGAATAGAGCTGCTGGTTTATTTATTTATTTATTTTTTAGTGGCCAACATGTGCGGCTTAAACACTCTGCAAGGCTGTGACATAAACACATACTAACGCTAATAAAACATTATGGCCTTCAGCATGGAGAACCAGTGATTTGGTGCAGCTGGGTTGTGACGTCATGTACGTATGTATTCTCAAGGCATGTATGTATGTATACGCGTGTGTGGGTCTGCATGTTTATCCTGGCGACACTGCGCTCACTACCAGGAAAAAGCAGCCCCTTCGAAAACGCACAATTACTGCTCACAGCTTCATGTCTGCCGACTTTGATCTTATCATCCAAGGTTTTTTTTTTCTCTTTTTTTTTTTCTCCCCCCAGAGCGTCACTTTGGCTCTTTTATTTTTCCATTACACAGGCCCCGGCTCTGACTGCCCTGCCTCAGTACCTGCCCTATGAAACGTGGCCCTGTAATGGAGGCGCTTCATTATTGCGCTGCTCTTGTAATGGACGCTAGATAAAGACATCACAAAAATGTAAATACACTCGTTTAATTGAATGCAGCGCAGAGTGCTGCAATGGCTGAACAAGGCCCCAGGGCTCAGAATTACTAGGTATAGTGGAGAAAAGTGCCTTTAGCCACTTTCATAGAATTATCATAATCAACTCATGATGATATGTTGATGTGATACTGCTGAGACGCCCCGTCGTCTTTGATGTATATGGTATTTCCATGCGAATACAGCCTGAGGCGAGACGCTCGTTGCCTTTTAATATCTGTAGCCACAGCATGGATAGTTTCTAGGGTTCCTGTTCCCGCTAGATGTTTTTCTTATGTTCTAAAAGACACTAAGTTCTCTAATTACTTTGTCACATTTCCCCTTTTTTATGCCTTTCTGTCCTCTAACATTTTAATTTTGATTGCTTTCATAACTGTTGCCTCATTAAGCTATAATCAGTCTATGGAGAAGATGCTCTGTGAGAAAAAGCGCCTATTAGTTGAGATCAAACAATGAAACAGCCTCACCAGGGAACCTGGAGATCCACAGTACCGTTTTAGCTTCATGTAACATCAGCTTGATTTGATAGCGGTGCAACTCCTGCATATTTCAGGTTTTTTTTTTCTTTTAATTGCCGCTTACATTCTTTTATATATATTATGGTGTTATTGCCCGAGCTCAACAGAGTTTAACAGAGTGCACCATAATTAAGTGAACTGGATCATCTTAACTCTTTGATACAGAGGGAAAAGCTCAGTTAGTCCAGTCTTTTAACCCTTTAAGCAATTAGCTTTGTAGCAAAACGTGCATGATGTGATGTTTGTATTTAGCTCATTTCACAAACAACCTTTCTGAACACAAAAACACAACATCAGTCAAGGTTTTATAGTTACTCTGATTTTACAAATCAATAAAAAATACAAGATAATACAAGCTTTTATATATATATATCGAAAATATCAGGATTTTATGTTTAGTGATGCTCAAAAATACACAATATCAATACACAGATTCCTGGCAGACAGTAAATTATCACATATAT
>CM038710.1:17067245-17084745 GCA_021613375.1 Megaleporinus macrocephalus
TATATATATATATATATATATATATATATATATAAATATATGCAACTGCAATATAAACACTAGCATAGATAAACAATATAGAAACATAGAACACTGAGTGTGTATCAGAGGATCACACCTTCTGAATGTGCCACGTTTACACAGTTATTGTGTTTATGTCCCTGCGGTGTGTTAAACTCAGAACATAAACAGTGTGTAGTAGTGAGTCTCTGTAGAGGAAGTGTAACACAAACACATGGGCAGTAATATTTGAGGCAGTTCTGGTTAAGAGTGACTTTAACACTGACTCTAATTTCAGAGCCTCTCCTCAGATTTCAGCTCCGTTACTGCTGAAGCGCTAGCAGGGCTAGCCCACTCCGCGCTGGGCTCGGCAGTGCCGCGTGGGCCGGGACGCTTCTGGAATGCAGAGTTTATTTTGGCACGGCGCTCCGAGACGCCCCCCTGGAAGCGCTGAGAACTGGGCACGGAGACGAGCTCTCTTAGAGACCTGCTGAACCGAAAGCGTCCACATCTGGAGGACAGGATGCAGCTGAAGTTACAGGAAGCAGAGGATGGAATATTTTGGGAGTGAGATTAGAGGGTGGAGAACGTTCAGGCCTTTCTTTCAGCCAAACTTCTGCCACGCGCTGAGCCGGCGAGGGTTAACGGGCAGCGGGACGCGGCGCTGCCGTGTGTCATGGCGTGCTAGCGCCGGGGTAGAAGCTGGAGGTCTGGTTTTCGGCTGGCGCTGAGATCCGCCCCCGCGGGCAGCTGAGGCTAATTTTGGCTCCAGCCTCGCGGTGTAGGTCACGGCTAGTACGTGTAATTTGGGAAGGTAACATAACATCCTGCCCCGCAGGCACGCAGACATGCTAGCCAGCGCGTGTGAGCGCCGGAGCCGGCTGCTCGGCCTCCTCTGTGTAAGCGGATCCCGACGCCGCGGGTCGTCTGTCCTGGTGTCGCCTCGTTTGGAGCACTTTAATTACAGAAGTGGACGGATGGACGCGGGCCAGCGCGTCGGCGTTAGTGCGCGGGGGCTGCGTTAGCATGCATGGCAGCGCGGCTGGTTATCGGCGGATCTGACTCTGACTCGGCGAGTCACCGATACCAGCTGTTTCTAAGATGAAGGCAGAGCCAGGTCCTGACCTGCGCTTGTTCAGGGCTGCTAGCCGATAGCCTGCCGGACAGATAGGTCGCTACGGCGACGGCATGCCTGCGGTTTTGTCTTTCTTGTTGTGGGCGTCTCCTTTTTGTCTTCTGTGTTTGCTGCTCCGCCAGCTAGCGGCTAATCAGTCAGAGACGTATCGGACTCCAGGGTCCGGCCCGAAACTCCTCAGTTCTGATTCTAGAACTTTCTTTGTGCTGAGAGAGACGAGGAAGCGGCTGCGGTTGCTATGGTGATTATAATCTTACACCAATGAAGAAACACTAAGTTCAGTACTGCTGCACTCTAATGCTAGTTAACTAGCTAATCTAGCTAACGCTAGCACCACTGCTAACAGATAAACTGTATACACAGCATATACGCCAACACAGTATATACGCCAACACAGTATATACGCCAACACAGTATATACGCCAGCACAGTTTATTCACCAACACAGTATATACGCCAACACAGTATATACGCCAACACAGTATATACACCAACACAATATATACACCAACACAGTATATACACCAACACAGTATATACGCCAACACAGTATATACACCAACACAGTATATACATAACACAGTATATACACCAACACAGTATATACACCAACACAGTATATACATAACACAGTATATACATAACACAGTATATACACCAACACAGTATATACACCAACACAGTATATACACCAACACAGTATATACATGACACAGTATATACACCAACACAGTATATACACCAACACAGTATATACGCCAACACAGTATATACGCCAACACAGTATATACATAACACATTATATACATAACACAGTATATACATAACACAGTATATTCACCAACACAGTATATACATAACACATTATATACACCAACACAGTATATACATAACACAGTATATACATAACACAGTATATACAGCAACACAGTATATACATAACACAGTATATACATAACACAGTATATACATAACACAGTATATACATAACACAGTATATACACCAACACAGTATATACATAACACAGTATATACATAACACAGTATATACAGCAACACAGTATATACATAACACAGTATATACATAACACAGTATATACACCAACACAGTATATACATAACACAGTATATACACCAACACAGTATATACATAACACAGTATATACAGCAACACAGTATATACGCCAACACAGTATATACGCCAACACAGTATATTCACCAACACAGTATATACGCCAACACAGTATATACACCAACACAGTATATTCACCAACACAGTATATACATAACACAGTATATACACCAACACAGTATATACATAACACATTATATACATAACACAGTATATACACCAACACAGTATATATACAACACAGTATATACACAAACACAGTATATACACCAACACAGTAAATACGCCAACACAGTATATACATAACACAGTATATACACCAACACAGTATATACACAACACAGTATATACATAACACAGTATATACACCAACACAGTATATTCACCAACACAGTATATCCACCAACACAGTATATACGCCAACATAGTATATACGCCAACACAGTATATACATAACACAGTATATACGCCAACACAGCATATACACCAACACAGCATATACACCAACACAGTATATTCACCAACACAGTATATACATAACACAGTATATACACAACACAGTATATACACCAAAACAGTATATACACCAACACAGTATATTCACCAACACAGTATATACATAACACAGTATATACACAACACAGTATATACACCAAAACAGTATATACACCAACACAGTATATACATAACACAGTATATACACCAACACAGTATATACATAACACAGTATATACGCCAACACAGTATATACACCAACACAGTATATACACCAACACAGTATATGCACCAACACAGTATATACATAACACAGTATATACACCAACACAGTATATACACCAACACAGTATATAGATAACACAGTATATACACCAACACAATATATACATAACACAGTATATACACCAACACAGTATATACATAACACAGTATATACGCCAACACAGTATATACACCAACACAGTATATACACCAACACAGTATATGCACCAACACAGTATATACATAACACAGTATATACACCAACACAGTATATACACCAACACAGTATATAGATAACACAGTATATACACCAATACAATATATACACCATCACAGTACATACACCAACACAATATATACATAACACAGTATATACACCAATACAATATATACACCATCACAGTACATACATAACACAGTATATACATAAAACAGTATATACACCAACACAGTATATACACAACACAGTATATACATAACACAGTATATACACCAACACAGTATATACACCAACACAGTATATACATAACACAGTATATACACCAACACAGTATATACGCCAACACAGTATATACGCCAACACAGTATATTCACCAAAACAGTATATGCACCAAAACAGTATATAAACCAACACAGTATATATGCCAACACAGTATATGCACCAAAACAGTATATAAACCAACACAGTATATACACCAACACAGTATATACACCAACACAGTATATACACAACACAGTATATACACCAACACAGTATATTCACCAACACAGTATATACACCAACACAGTATATACACCAACACAGTATATACACCAACACAGTATATACATAACACAGTATATACACCAACACAGTATATACACAACACAGTATATACACCAACACAGTATATACACAGCACAGTATATACACCAACACAGTATATACACAACACAGTATATACACCAACACAGCATATACACCAACACAGTATATACACAACACAGTATATACACCAACACAGTATATCCACAACACAGTATATACACCAACACAGTATATACACAACACAGTATATTCACCAACATAGTATATACACCAACACAGTATATACATAACACAGTATATACACCAACACAGTATATACACAACACAGTATATACACCACCACAGTATATACACAGCACAGTATATACACCAACACAGTATATACATAACACAGTATATAGACCAACGCAGCATATACATAACACAGTATATACATAACACAGTATATACACCAACACAGTATATAAACAACACAGTATATACACAGCACAGTATATACATAACACAGTATATACACCAACACAGTATATACACAACACAGTATAAACATAACACAGTATATACACCAACACAGTATATACACAACACAGTATATACACCAACACAGTATATACACAGCACAGTATATACACCAACACAGTATATACACAACACAGTATATACACCAACACAGTATATACACCAACACAGTATATACACCAACACAGTATATACATAACAGTATATACGCCAACACAGTATATACACCAACACAGTATATACACGAACACAGTATATACATAACACAGTATATACACCAACACAGCATATACATAACACATTATATACATAACACAGTATATACACCAACACAGTATATACACAACACAGTATATACATAACACAGTATATACACCAACACAGTATATACATAACACAGTATATATACCAACACAGTATATACACCAACACAGTATTTACACCAACACAGTATATACACCAACACAGTATATACAGCAACACAGTATATACATAAAACAGTATATACATAACACAGTATATTCACCAACACAGTATATGCATCAACACAGTGTATACATAACACAGTATATACACCAACATAGTATATACACCAACACAGTATATACATAACAGTATATACACCAACACAGTATATACACCAACACAGTATATTCACCAACACAGTATATGCACCAACACAGTATATACACCAACACAGTATATACATAACACAGTATATACACCAACACAGTATATACACCAACACAGTATATACATAACACAGTATATACACCAACACAGTATATACACAACACAGTATATACATAACACAGTATATACACCAACACAGTATATTCACCAACACAGTATATCCACCAACACAGTATATACGCCAACATAGTATATACGCCAACACAGTATATACATAACACAGTATATACGCCAACACAGTATATACGCCAACATAGTATATACACCAACACAGTATATACATAACACAGTATATACACTAACACAGTATTTACACCAACACAGTATATACACCAACACAGTATATTCACCAAAACAGTATATGCACCAACACAGTATATGCGCCAACACAGTATATATGCCAACACAGTATATACACCAACACAGTATATACACCAACACAGCATATACATAACACAGTATATACATAACACAGTATATACATCAACACAGTATATAAACAACACAGTATATACATAACACAGTATATACACCAACACAGTATATACACAACACAGTATATACACCAACACAGTATATACACAACACATTATATACATAACACAGTATATACACCAACACAGTATATACACAACACAGTATATACACAACACAGTATATACACCAACACAGTATATACACCAACGCAGTATATACACCAACGCAGCATATACATAACACAGTATATACATAACACAGTATATACACCAACACAGTATATAAACAACACAGTATATACACAACACAGTATATACACAACACAGTATATACATAACACAGTATATACACAACACAGTATATACACAACACAGTATATACAACAACACAGTATATACACCAACACAGTATATACACCAACGCAGCATATACATAACACAGTATATACATAACACAGTATATACACCAACACAGTATATAAACAACACAGTATATACACAACACAGTATATACACAACACAGTATATACACCAACACAGTATATACACAACACAGTATATACACCAACACAGTATATACACAACACAGTATATACACCAACACAGTATATACGCCAACATAGTATATACACCAACACAGTATATACGCCAACACAGTAAATACGCCAACACAGTATATACACCAACACAGTATATACACAACACAGTATATACATAACACAGTATATTCACCAACACAGTATACACATAACACAGTATATACACCAACACAGCATATACATAACACAGTATATACATAACACAGTATATACATCAACACCGTATATAAACACAGTATATACACAACACAGTATATACACCAACACAGTATATACACAACACAGTATATACACCAACACAGTATATACACAACACATTATATACATAACAAAGTATATACACAACACATTATATACACAACACAGTATATACACCAACACAGTATATACACAACACAGTATATACACCAACACAGTATATACTCCAACACAGTATATACACCAATGCAGCATATACATAACACAGTATATACATAACACAGTATATACACCAACACAGTATATAAACAACACAGTATATACACAACACAGTATATACATAACACAGTATATACACAACACAGTATATACACAACACAGTATATACACCAACACAGTATATACATAACACAGTATATACACCAACACAGTATATTCACCAACACAGTATATACACCAACACAGCATATACACCAACACAGTATATACATAACACAGTATACACACAACACAGTATATACACCAACACAGTATATACACCAACACAGTATATACACCAACTCTCTCTGTCTCTGTCCTGGATTGGAGACTGTGTGGTGCTGAAGGGTAGAGGGACACAGTTAGACGTCTGGTTTCACCTTTTGCTCGCGCTGTAATGAGGACAGTCTCTCTAATTGGTGATAATAGCTACGAGGTGTGTGTGTGTGTGTGTGTAAGTGTGTGTGTGAGTGTATGTGTGGATGTGTGTCTGGGCCCCACTGAGCTCTCTCTCTTTCACACACACACACACACACACACACACACACACACACACACACACACACACACACACACACACACACAGTGTAACTCTGGGTTTTGTGAATCGTCCTGTAAGTGTGTTTGTGTTGTTATTGTGTAGGGAGTGAATATAGATGTGTAACTATTAGTAAGTCTGTCTGGATCTCAAAACAAGAACACCCTGCTCTAAACTCCGCCTCCAAATTATTCTCCTCTGATCTTTTAATATCTGGACTAAATAGTAACACAAACAAAACAAGCTACTTAGCGCTGCGCTATCGTTAGCTAACAGAACTGTTTAGGGTTTGTGTTTAGTTTACTGTGTGTTATTGTCTGTTACTGGGTGTTACTGTATGTTATTGTCTGTTACTGTGTGTTACTGTGTGTTATTGTCTGTTACTGTGTGTTACTGTGTGTTACTGTATGTTATTGTCTGTTACTGTGTGTTACTGTGTGTTACTGTCTGTTACTGTGTGTTACTGTGTGTCACTGTGTGTTACTGTGTGTTACTGTGTGTTACTGTCTGTTACTGTGTGTTACTGTGTGTTACTGTGTTATTGTCTGTTACTGTGTGTTACTGTATGTTATTGTCTGTTACTGTGTTACTGTGTGTTACTGTCTGTTACTGTGTGTTACTGTGTGTTATTGTCTGTTACTGGGTGTTACTGTGTGTTACTGTTTGTTACTGTGTGTTACTGTGTGTTACTGTCTGTTACTGTGTGTTACTGTCTGTTACTGTCTGTTACTGTATTTACCCCAGATAAAAAATGGGAAGCATTTTTGCACAAGCATTGCACTAATAACTCTACTACCTCACTGGACTCTCTTTATTACACATTGCACAATTTGCACACTACCGGCAATTATTTATTATTCTCTGTCTGTACTGTGTTGTGTTCTGTCTGTACTGTGTTGTGTTGTCTGTACTGTGTTGTGTCTGTACTGTGTTGTGTTGTGTCTGTACTGTGTTCTGTCTGTACTGTGTTGTGTTCTGTCTGTACTGTGTTGTGTTGTCTGTACTGTGTTCTGTTGTCTGTACTGTGTTGTGTTGTCTGTACTGTGTTGTGTTCTGTCTGTACTGTGTTGTGTTGTCTGTACTGTGTTGTGTTGTCTGTACTGTGTTGTGTTCTGTCTGTACTGTGTTGTGTTGTCTGTACTGTGTTGTGTTGTCTGTACTGTGTTTTGTTCTGTCTGTACTGTGTTGTGTTGTGTCTGTACTGTGTTGTGTTCTGTCTGTACTGTGTTGTGTTCTGTCTGTACTGTGTTCTGTCTGTACTGTGTTGTGTTGTCTGTACTGTGTTGTGTTGTCTGTACTGTGTTGTGTTCTGTCTGTACTGTGTTCTGTCTGTACTGTGTTGTGTTGTCTGTACTGTGTTGTGTTGTCTGTACTGTGTTGTGTCTGTACTGTGTTGTGTTCTGTCTGTACTGTGTTGTGTTCTGTCTGTACTGTGTTCTGTCTGTACTGTGTTGTGTTGTGTTGTCTTGTATGCACTGTCTATGGTGCTCCATGGTCCTGGAGGAACGTTGTTTCGTTTCACTGTGCAACTCTGTATGTAGTTGAAATGACAATAAAACCCACTTGACTTGACTTATTGTCTGTTACTGTGTGTTACTGTGTTACTGTGTGTTACTGTTTGTTACTGTGTGTTACTGTGTGTTGCTGTTTGTTACTGTGTGTTACTGTGTGTTATTGTGTGTTACTGTGTGTTACTGTTTGTTACTGTGTTACTGTGTGTTACTGTGTGTTACTGTTTGTTACTGTGTGTTACTGTGTGTTATTGTCTGTTACTGTGTGTTACTGTGTGTTACTGTATGTTATTGTGTGTTATTGTCACTGTGTGTTACTGTGTGTTACTGTGTGTTATTGTCTGTTACTGTGTGTTACTGTGTGTTATTGTCTGTTACTGTGTGTTACTTTGTATTACTTTGCGTTACTGCGTGTTACTGTGTGTTATTGTCTGTTACTGTGTGTTACTGAGTGTTACTGTGTGTTATTGTCTGTTACTGTGTGTTATTGTCTGTTACTGTGTGTTACTATGTGTTATTGTCTGTTACTGTGTGTTACTGTGTGTTATTGTCCATACTGTGTGTTACTGTGTGTTACTGTCTGTTACTGTGTGTTACTGTGTGTTACTGTGTGTTACTTTGTGTTACTGTGTGTTACTGTGTGTTATTGTCTGTTACTGTGTGTTACTGTGTGTTACTGTCTGTTACTGTGTGTTACTGAGTGTTACTGAGTGTTACTGTGTGTTATTGTCTGTTACTGTGTGTTACTGTGTGTTACTGTCTGTTACTGTCTGTTACTGTGTGCTATTGTCTGTTACTGTGTGTTACTGTGTGTTACTGTTTGTTACTGTGTGTTACTGTGTGTTACTGTTTGTTACTGTGTGTTACTGTGTGTTACTGTTTGTTACTGTGTGTTACTGTGTGTTACTGTGTGTTACTGTTTGTTACTGTGTGTTACTGTGTGTTACTGTTTGTTACTGTGTGTTACTGTTTGTTACTGTGTGTTACTGTGTGTTATTGTCTGTTACTGTGTGTTACTGTGTGTTATTGTCTGTTACTGTGTGTTACTGTCTGTTACTGTCTGTTACTGTCTGTTACTGTGTGTTACTGTGACTCAGAACAACTCAGCCAGCGCTCACCCGGCACTCGGCTGGCTCACCTTCCTGGTCAGTTGGATCTGTTGGTCAGCTGCTCAGCCCACACTGGGCTCCGGAAGCTTCTGTGTGTTGTGGATGTATTTCCAGCACCAGACCAGCTGATCCAGTTAGGAGCCGTGCTGGTCTGTGCTGTATTTTTAGCTGAGTGGCACTTCACAATAAAAGTCCCTCAATGGAACATAATAGTCCTAGCTGAAACTAGCATCATGTTAGCAAGCACAAGCCTTTACAGTGTCTTATAATTGTGCTAGGCTTGTTAGCTGCGCTGTTGTTAGCTCCTGCGGTTCCACTGCTGCTCCGTCTTTGTGCTGAAGTGAAAGTGTTAAGTATTTCTTTCTTCCTCAAAGTATTTATTGGTTAAAGACTCTGGAGACCCCTGGCCTGCCCTGTCCTCGCCTCCACCCCTCCCCTCCATCTCCTCATGTGCTCCTAATCAAGCTGGAGAACAGGGTGACGTCAGAGGCCTCCAGATGTGGAGCAGTGGAGCGGGGAGTAAAGCGCCGCTAAGGCTTCAGTGGACTCGACTTCCTGTTCGGGAAGTTTCCGTTTCCGTTCCGTTAAACGCTGCAGCAGGTCCGTTTTGATGGACCCCCGTACTTGTACTGCGCGGGGGTGGTGCACGTCTAAAGACCACTCTGTGAGTTTCAACCTGACCCCAATGTGACCCCAGGTTGACCTGGTCTGGCTAAGCGTCTGCCCTGAGGCCTTTTCAAGATACCGCTCAAAGTGCTCTGGCTTTTATTGTTTACACCCCCACCCACCCCCCCACCCACCCCCCCCCCCCACACTAAAGTTTACAGTGGTACGGACCATAAACCCCCCCAACAAACACTGTGAGCCGTTCTTCTGATGGGTCAAAGGGTCATGACCTCACGGAGACAGGAAGCCGTCTGTCTGAGATAAACAGTTTTTACCCCCCCCCATCACTCCATTACACACATCTACATTACAGACATGTGTGTGATGTGTGTGTGTGTTGTGTGTGTGTGATGTGTGTGTGTGTTGTATATGTGTGTGATATGTGTGTGTGTTGTATATGATGTGTGTGTGTTGTATGTGTGTGTGATATGTGTGTGTGTTGTATATAATGTGTTTGATGTGTGTCTGTGTGTGATGTGTGTGTGATATGTGTGTGTGTGTTGTATATAATGTGGTTGATGTGTGTCTGTGTGTGTGTGATGTGTGTGTGTTGTATATGATGTGTGTGTGTGTGTGATGTGTATATGTGTGCTGTATATGATGTGTGTGTTGTATATGATGTGTTTGTGTGTTTGTATTGTATTTGTTGTGTGTGTGATGTGTGTGTGTTGTATATGATATGTGTGTGTTGTATATGATGTGTGTGTGATATGTGTGTGTGTGTGTTGTATATGATGTGTGTGTGTTGTATATGTGATGTGTGTGTGTGTGTTGTATATGATGTGTGTGATATGTGTGTGTGTGTGTGTGTGTTGTATATAATGTGTGGTGTGTGTGTTGTATATGATGTGTGTGTGTTGTATATGTTGTGTGTGTGATATGTGTGTGTTGTATATTGTGTGTGTGTCTGTGTGTATATGATGTGTGTGTGTGATGTGTGTGTGTTGTATGTGTGTGTGATATGTGTGTGTGTTGTATGTGTGTGTGTTGTATATAATGTGTTTGATGTGTGTCTGTGTGTGTGTGACGTGTGTGTGTTGTATATGATGTGTGTGTGTGATGTGTGTGTGTTGTATATGATGTGTGTGTTGTATATGGTGTGTTTGTGTTTGTATTGTATTTGTTGTGTGTGTGATGTGTGTGTGTTGTATATGAGGTTTGTGTGTGTGTTGTATATGATGTGTGTGTGTGTGTGTTTTATATGATGTGTGTGTGCTGTGTGTTTTGTATATGATGTGTGTGTGATATGTGTGTGTGTGTTGTATATAATGTGTGTGGTATGTGTGTGTGTTGTATATGATGTGTGTGTTGTATATGTTGTGTGTGTAATGTGTGTGTCTGTTGTATATGATATGTGTGTGTGTGTGTGTTGTATATGATGTGTGTGGGATGTGTGTGTGTGATGTGCGTGTGATGTGTGTCTGTGTGTGTTGTATATGATGTGTGTGTGATGTGTGTGTGATGTGTGTCTGTGTGTGTTGTATATGATGTGTGTGTGTGATCTGTGTGTGTGTTGTATATGTTGTGTGTGTGTGTTGTATATGATGTGTGTGTGATGTGTGTGTGTTGTATGTGTGTGTGATATATGTCTGTGTTCTATATAATGTGTGTAATGTGTGTGTTGTATGTGTGTGTGATATGTGTGTGTTGTATATTATGTGTGTGATGTGTGTCTGTGTGATGTGTGTGTGTGTGTTGTATATGATGTGTGTGTGTTGTATATGATGTGTGTGTTGTATATGATGTGTGTGTGTGTTGTATATGCTGTGTGTGTAATGTGTGTGTGTGGGTGTTGTATTTGATGTGTGTGTGAGGTGTGTGTGTGATGTGTGTGTGTTGTATGTGTGTGTGATATGTGTGTGTGTTGTATATAATGTGTGTAATGTGTGTGTGTTGTATGTGTGTGTTGTATATTATGTGTGTGTTGTATATTATGTGTGTGTTGTATATGTTGTGTGTGTGATGTGTGTGTGTTGTATATGATGTTTGTGTGATGTGTGTGTGTTGTATATTATATGTGTGTGATGTGTGTGTGTTGTATATGATGTGTGTTTTGTTTGTGTGTGAGTGTGTATGTGTGTGTGATGTATGTGTGTGTGTTGTATATGATGTGTGTGTGTGTGATGTGTGTGTGATGTGTGTGTGTGTTGTATATGATATGTGTGTGCTGCGTGTGTGTGTTGTATATGTTGTGTGTGTAATGTGTGTGTGAGATGTGTGTGTGGTGTGTGTTGTATATGATGTGTGTGTGTGTGATGTGTGTCTGTGTGTGTTGTATATGATGTGTGTGTGTGTGATGTGTGTGTGTTGTATATGTTGTGTGTGTGATGTGTGTGTGTGTGTTGTATATGATGTGTGTGTGTTGTATGTGTGTGTGATATGTGTGTGTGTTTGTGTGTTGTATATGATGTGTGTGTGTTGTATATGATGTGTGTGTGATGCGTGTGTTGTATATTATATGTGTGTGATGTGTTTGTGTTGTAAATGATGTGTGTTTTGTTTGTGTGTGAGTGTGTATGTGTGTGTGTTGTATATGATGTGTGTGTGTGATGTGTGTGTGATGTGTGTGTGTTGTATATGATATGTGTGTGTGCTGTGTGTGTGTGTTGTATATGTTGTGTGTGTGAGATGTGTGTGGTGTGTGTTGTATATGATATGTGTGTGTGTGTGTTGTATATGATGTGTGTGTGATGTGTGTCTGTGTGTGTTGTATATGATGTGTGTGTGTTGTATATGTTGTGTGTGATGTGTGTGTGATGTGTGTGTGTGTGTGTGTTGTATATGATGTGTTTGTGTGTGTGTTGTATATGATGTTTGTGTAATGTGTGTGTGTGTTGTATATGATGTGTGTGTGTTGTATATGTTGTGTGTGATGTGTGTGTGTGTGAGTTGTATATGTTGTGTGTGTGTGTGTGTTGTATATGATGTGTGTGTGATGTGTGTGTGTTGTATGTGTGTGTGATATATGTCTGTGTTCTATATAATGTGTGTAATGTGTGTGTTGTATGTGTGTGTGATATGTGTGTGTTGTATATTATGTGTGTGATGTGTGTCTGTGTGATGTGTGTGTGTGTGTTGTATATGATGTGTGTGTGTTGTATATGATGTGTGTGTTGTATATGATGTGTGTGTGTGTTGTATATGCTGTGTGTGTAATGTGTGTGTGTGGGTGTTGTATTTGATGTGTGTGTGAGGTGTGTGTGTGATGTGTGTGTGTTGTATGTGTGTGTGATATGTGTGTGTGTTGTATATAATGTGTGTAATGTGTGTGTGTTGTATGTGTGTGTTGTATATTATGTGTGTGTTGTATATTATGTGTGTGTTGTATATGTTGTGTGTGTGATGTGTGTGTGTTGTATATGATGTTTGTGTGATGTGTGTGTGTTGTATATTATATGTGTGTGATGTGTGTGTGTTGTATATGATGTGTGTTTTGTTTGTGTGTGAGTGTGTATGTGTGTGTGATGTATGTGTGTGTGTTGTATATGATGTGTGTGTGTGTGATGTGTGTGTGATGTGTGTGTGTGTTGTATATGATATGTGTGTGCTGCGTGTGTGTGTTGTATATGTTGTGTGTGTAATGTGTGTGTGAGATGTGTGTGTGGTGTGTGTTGTATATGATGTGTGTGTGTGTGATGTGTGTCTGTGTGTGTTGTATATGATGTGTGTGTGTGTGATGTGTGTGTGTTGTATATGTTGTGTGTGTGATGTGTGTGTGTGTGTTGTATATGATGTGTGTGTGTTGTATGTGTGTGTGATATGTGTGTGTGTTTGTGTGTTGTATATGATGTGTGTGTGTTGTATATGATGTGTGTGTGATGCGTGTGTTGTATATTATATGTGTGTGATGTGTTTGTGTTGTAAATGATGTGTGTTTTGTTTGTGTGTGAGTGTGTATGTGTGTGTGTTGTATATGATGTGTGTGTGTGATGTGTGTGTGATGTGTGTGTGTTGTATATGATATGTGTGTGTGCTGTGTGTGTGTGTTGTATATGTTGTGTGTGTGAGATGTGTGTGGTGTGTGTTGTATATGATATGTGTGTGTGTGTGTTGTATATGATGTGTGTGTGATGTGTGTCTGTGTGTGTTGTATATGATGTGTGTGTGTTGTATATGTTGTGTGTGATGTGTGTGTGATGTGTGTGTGTGTGTGTGTTGTATATGATGTGTTTGTGTGTGTGTTGTATATGATGTTTGTGTAATGTGTGTGTGTGTTGTATATGATGTGTGTGTGTTGTATATGTTGTGTGTGATGTGTGTGTGTGTGTGTGTTGTATATGTTGTGTGTGTGTGTGTGTTGTATATGATGTTTGTGTGATGTGTGTGTGTTGTATATGATATGTGTGTGATGTGTGTGTGTGTGATGTGTGTGTGTGTTGTATATGATATGTGTGGAATGTGTGTGTGTGTGATGTGTGTGTGTGTGTGTGTGTGATGTGTGTATGTGTTGTATATGTTGTGTGTGTGATGTGTGTGTGTGTGTTGTATATGATGTGTGTGTGTTGTGTGTGTGTGATATGTGTGTGTGTTGTATATAATGTGTGTAATGTGTGTGTGATATGTGTGTGTTGTATATGATGTGTGTGTGTGTGATGTGTGTGTGTGTGTGTGTGTGTGTGTTGTATATGATATGTGTGGAATGTGTGTGATGTGTGTGTGTGTGTGATGTGTGTGTGTGTGTTGTATATGATGTGTGTGTGTTGTGTGTGTGTGATATGTGTGTGTGTTGTATATAATGTGTGTAATGTGTGTGTGATATGTGTGTGTTGTATATGATGTGTGTGTGTGTGATGTGTGTGTGTGTGTGTGTGATGTGTGTGTGTGTTGTATATGATATGTGTGGAATGTGTGTGATGTGTGTGTGTGTGTGTGTGTGTGTGATGTGTGTGTGTGTGTTGTATATGTTGTGTGTGTTTGACCTTGTAAGAGTGTCGTCCGCTCTCCGCTTGGCCCCGCTTGCCGGAGGGTTGGGTTTATGTGGTCAGGGTCGGGGGTCAGAGGTCGCTCTTTATTGGGTCCGGCGTGCAGATACAGCGTCTGGTACTGATAGGTATCAGACAGAGCCGCGAGGTGGTCCGAGCGTGAGGCTCCCTGAGCAAACCTCACGCCGCCTGTTCATCGTTACTGTATCTGTTTATTAACGAGTCCTAATTAACTGTGTCCAGTGCAGAGCTCATTAAACTCTGACCTACGACCTTTGAAACGCGCTCAGTTCCTTTCCTTTTTTCTGCTTCTGTTGATCAGATTAGAACTTCTGTGACGTGAGAACCTAAAGATCCCTGAAGATCCCAAACGTTCTGTTTGTTTTTGTTTAATATGATGTAATTTTTGTGTGACTGACTGTAAACATGAGCGTTAAAGCAGGTTCTAGATAACTGAGTGTGAGCATGAGTGGCAGTGTGTGTGTGTTCTAGGTAACTGAATAACTAAAGAGTGCACATGTGAGTGGTAGGATAAATATACGAATGTCATGTAATTAGAATTTTAAGGTTTTCTGAACTGTCACTGTGTGAGACCGTTACTGTGAGTTTGTGTGATCTGCTCCGAGACGGACGTGAGTTTCAGGTTTGCTGGTGTTCAGATGTTCAGAGCTTCTGAGAAACATGTTGATGAAAGTGAAGCAGAGAAAGGAAACTTACTTAACTCAGGAAGTTCAGTTCTTCAGCCGTGCACACTCAGCCACATAAACTCATAACTCAGCAGCTCTACACCTACAGCTCTACACCTACAGCTCTACATCTACATCTCTACACCTACAGCTCTACACCTACAGCTCTACATCTACTGCTCTACACCTACATCTCTACACCTACAGCTCTACACCTACTGCTCTACACCTACAGCTCTACATCTACAGCTCTACATCTACACCTCTACACCTACAGCTCTACATCTACTGCTCTACACCTACATCTCTACACCTACAGCTCTACACCTACTGCTCTACACCTACAGCTCTACATCTACTGCTCTACACCTACATCTCTACACCTACAGCTCTACATCTACAGCTCTACACCTACAGCTCTACACCTACAGCTCTACATCTACAGCTCTACACCTACTGCTCTACATCTACAGCTCTACATCTACAGCTCTACACCTACAGCTCTACATCTACAGCTCTACATCTACACCTCTACACCTACTGCTCTACATCTACATCTCTACACCTACAGCTCTACACCTACAGCTCTACACCTACAGCTCTACATCTACAGCTCTACATCTACACCTCTACACCTACAGCTCTACACCTACTGCTCTACATCTACATCTCTACACCTACAGCTCTACACCTACAGCTCTACACCAACATCTCTACATCTACAGCTCTACACCTACAGCTCTACACCTACAGCTCTACACCTACTGCTCTACATCTACAGCTCTACATCTACAGCTCTACACCTACAGCTCTACATCTACACCTCTACACCTACAGCTCTACATCTACATCTCTACACCTACAGCTCTACACCTACATCTCTACACCTACAGCTCTACACCTACAGCTCTACACCTACAGCTCTACATCTACAGCTCTACACCTACAGCTCTACATCTACATCTCTACACCTACAGCTCTACACCTACAGCTCTACATCTACAGCTCTACACCTACAGCTCTACATCTACACCTCTACACCTACAGCTCTACATCTACATCTCTACACCTACAGCTCTACACCTACAGCTCTACACCAACATCTCTACATCTACAGCTCTACACCTACTGCTCTACACCTACATCTCTACATCTACAGCTCTACATCTACAGCTCTACATCTACTGCTCTACACCTACATCTCTACACCTACATCTCTACATCTACAGCTCTACACCTACAGCTCTACATCTACAGCTCTACACCTACAGCTCTACATCTACTGCTCTACACCTACATCTCTACATCTACAGCTCTACACCTACATCTCTACACCTACAGCTCTACATCTACTGCTCTACACCTACAGCTCTACACCTACTGCTCTACACCTACATCTCTACATCTACAGCTCTACACCTACAGCTCTACATCTACAGCTCTACACCTACTGCTCTACACCTACAGCTCTACATCTACTGCTCTACACCT
>CM038710.1:17092275-17112874 GCA_021613375.1 Megaleporinus macrocephalus
GGGTTGCAACTGTGTTGCGAGTGCATCATCGGCACGCTAGCTATATGTAAAGGGCTGAGCTAAGAGAGCTTTGTAATGCTTCAACGTAAAAACCGAACCACTTACATACACCAAGGACTGAACTTTGCACCCCATACATGCAAAGCATGCACTATACCACTGGGCTACACCCCCTTTGACAGTGCTTAAGAGCAAGAGCTGTGAGCCAGAAACAAAGCAGGGCTGGAAACAGCAAAACAACTCTCTAGCTAAAGAAGTACTTGGGTTCAACTTGCATAGGTTTTTTGCTCCCGTGGGTGCTAAAAGGCACGAACGGGGCTCAATCCCGCGATCTTCGGTTTACAAGACCGACGCCTTGCCACTTGGCCACCGCGCCTCGCACGTAGCACTTTGTCGAGGCAAATAACACGGTAGATAATCCTCCTTCAGTTGATTGTTTTTTGCAGCAGAAAATGCTAGCAAGAACCCCACCGTCGACACACTTCAATACAAAACCTCTGGGGATTAAACCCAGGACCTCATACCACTGAGCTACATACCCACCAGAAACCCCTGCATGGACCAATGACATGTTTTTGAATGTACAGTGGGAACAAAACACTAAATTGGTCCAATTAAAAGCAGGTTGAAACATTATAAGAGGTAAACAAAAACTTTGGAGATGCAGAGAATTGAACCCTGGACTTCATACATGCAAAGCATGTGCTCTACCACTGAGCTACATCCCCGTTCTTTTCTTTCCCAAACCGACGCCTTGCCACTGGGCGACCGCGCCTCGCACGCAAAGGTTTGCAGAGGCAAAGAGCAAGGTAGACAATGCTCTTTTAGTTGACTGAGTTTTGCAGCGAAAAGCGCTATCAATAACCCTGTCATGGAGGCGCTTTAACACATAACTGGAGATGCTGGGGATTGAACCCAAGACCTCATACATGCGAAGCATGTGCTCTACCACTGAGCTACAACCCCACCGTGCTACCTTGTGAGGAACAATGGCATGTTTGTAAATGTACAGTGGAAACAAAGTACTTAAGTAGTCCAATTAAAAGCAGCTGACAATATTATAAGAGAGAAAGTTTGGAGATGCAGGGGATTGAACCCTGGACCTCATACATGCAAAGCATGTGCTCTACCACTGAGCTACATCCCCTCTATGCCTCATGGTCTTGATTTGCACTTTTCTCTTTCAAAAATCCAAATGGCAAGCGTACAACTAGCCAAGGCCGGAAGACCAAGGCATAGGAGCTTTGCGTACACAGACGAAGTGTCATAGGCATAAAGGCACGGACGGGGGTTGAACCCGTGATCTTTGGTTTACGAGACCGACGCCTTACCACTTGGCCACCATTCCCATCAGGATGATTGACTCTCTTGGGAACTATGAGAATCTTAGTACTTGGGTTCAACTTGCATAGGTTTTTTGCTCCCGTGGGTGCTAAAAGGCACAAACGGGGCTGGAACCCGCGATCTTCGGTTTACAAGACCGACGCCTTGCCACTTGGTCACCGCGCCTCGCATGCAGTACTTTGTCGAGGCAAATAACACGGTAGATAATCCTCCTTCAGTTGATTGTTTTTTGCAGCAGAAAATGCTAGCAAGAACCCCACCGTCGACACACTTCAATACAAAACCTCTGGGGATTAAACCTAGGACCTCATACCACTGAGCTACATCCCCACCAGAAACCCCTGCATGGACCAATGACATGTTTTTGAATGTACAGTGGGAACAAAACACTAAATTGGTCCAATTAAAAGCAGGTTGAAACATTATAAGAGGTAAACAAAAACTTCAGAGATGCAGGGGATTGAACCCTGGACCTCATACATGCAAAGCATGCGCTCTACCACTGAGCTACATCCCCATTCTTTACTTTCCCAAACCGACGCCTTGCCACTGGGCGACCGCGCCTCGCACGCAAAGAGCACGGTAGACAATCCTCTTTTAGTTGACTGAGTTTTGCAGCGAAAAGCGCTATCAATAACCCTGTCATGGAGGCGCTTTAACACATAACTGGAGATGCTGGGGATTGAACCCAAGACCTCATACATGCGAAGCATGCGCTCTACCACTGAGTTACAACCCCACCGCGCTACCTTGTGAGGAACAATGGCATGTTTGTAAATGTACAGTGGAAACAAAGTACTTAAGTAGTCCAATTAAAAGCAGCTGACAATATTATAAGAGAGAAAGTTTGGAGATGCAGGGGATTGAACCCTGGACCTCATACATGCAAAGCATGCGCTCTACTACTGAGCTACATCCCCTCTATGACTCATGGTCTTGATTTGCACTTTTCTCTTTCAAAAATCCAAATGGCAAGCGTACAACTAGCCAAGGCCGGAAAGCCAAGGCACAGGAGCTTTGCGTACACAGACGAAGTGTCATAGGCATAAAGGCTCGGACGGGGATTGAACCCGTGATCTTCGGATTACGAGACCGACGCCTTACCACTTGGCCACCATGCCCAACAGGCTGATTGAATCTCTTGTGAACTATGAGAATCTTGCTCAAGATGTCAGGCGCGCAACGCCATTCTTGCTTTAAGAAACCCTTGCGACAAACTAAAACGGGCCGCATTTCCAGCATGGGCTCGTCTTATTCATGGCAGCACATACATCCAGCTTGACTCCAGTAAAACATGTGGCACATTAATTCCCTGCCTAAACTGTTCATTCTCTGTATACGTTGCCTTTTTCGTGATCCCTTTTTAACAGTCAACTCATGGCAATGACACACAATTTACCAGCAACATGGACACAGTAGCCCAGCAAAGACTTTCTGGGATTGCTCTGAATGGATTAGGCTAGTTTACATATCGAGCATACTGAGAGGGTTGCAACTGTGTTGCGAGTGCATCATCGGCACGCTAGCTATATGTAAAGGGCTGAGCTAAGAGAGCTTTGTAATGCTTCAACGTAAAAACCGAACCACTTACATACACCAAGGACTGAACTTTGCACCCCATACATGCAAAGCATGCACTATACCACTGGGCTACACCCCCTTTGACAGTGCTTAAGAGCAAGAGCTGTGAGCCAGAAACAAAGCAGGGCTGGAAACAGCAAAAAAACTCTCTAGCTAAAGAAGTACTTGGGTTCAACTTGCATAGGTTTTTTGCTCCCGTGGGTGCTAAAAGGCACGAACGGGGCTCAATCCCGCGATCTTCGGTTTACAAGACCGACGCCTTGCCACTTGGCCACCGCGCCTCGCACGTAGCGCTTTGTCGAGGCAAATAACACGGTAGATAATCCTCCTTCAGTTGATTGTTTTTTGCAGCAGAAAATGCTAGCAAGAACCCCACCGTCGACACACTTCAATACAAAACCTCTGGGGATTAAACCCAGGACCTCATACCACTGAGCTACATACCCACCAGAAACCCCTGCATGGACCAATGACATGTTTTTGAATGTACAGTGGGAACAAAACACTAAATTGGTCCAATTAAAAGCAGGTTGAAACATTATAAGAGGTAAACAAAAACTTTGGAGATGCAGAGAATTGAACCCTGGACTTCATACATGCAAAGCATGTGCTCTACCACTGAGCTACATCCCCATTCTTTACTTTCCCAAACCGACGCCTTGCCACTGGGCGACCGCGCCTCGCACTCAAAGGTTTGCGGAGGCAAAGAGCACGGTAGACAATCCTCTTTTAGTTGACTGAGTTTTGCAGCGAAAAGCGCTATCAATAACCCTGTCATGGAGGCGCTTTAACACATAACTGGAGATGCAACCCAAGACCTCATACATGCGAAGCATGCGCTCTACCACTGAGCTACAACCCCACCGCGCTACCTTGTGAGGAACAATGGCATGTTTGTAAATGTACAGTGGAAACAAAGTACTTAAGTAGTCCAATTAAAAGCAGCTGACAATATTATAAGAGAGAAAGTTTGGAGATGCAGGGGATTGAACCCTGGACCTCATACATGCAAAGCATGCGCTCTACCACTGAGCTACATCCCCTCTATGGCTCATGGTCTTGATTTGCACTTTTCTCTTTCAAAAATCCAAATGGCAAGCGTACAACTAGCCAGGAGCTTTACGTACACAGACGAAGTGTCATAGGCATAAAGGCACGGACGGGGGTTGAACCCGTGATCTTTGGTTTACGAGACCGACGCCTTACCACTTGGCCACCATGCCCATCAGGTTGATTGACTCTCTTGGGAACTATGAGAATCTTAGTACTTGGGTTCAACTTGCATAGGTTTTTTGCTCCCGTGGGTGCTAAAAGGCACAAACGGGGCTGGAACCCGCGATCTTCGGTTTACAAGACCGACGCCTTGCCACTTGGTCACCGCGCCTCGCATGCAGTACTTTGTCGAGGCAAATAACACGGTAGATAATCCTCCTTCAGTTGATTGTTTTTTGCAGCAGAAAATGCTAGCAAGAACCCCACCGTCGACACACTTCAATACAAAACCTCTGGGGATTAAACCTAGGACCTCATACCACTGAGCTACATCCCCACCAGAAACCCCTGCATGGACCAATGACATGTTTTTGAATGTACAGTGGGAACAAAACACTAAATTGGTCCAATTAAAAGCAGGTTGAAACATTATAAGAGGTAAACAAAAACTTCGGAGATGCAGGGGATTGAACCCTGGACCTCATACATGCAAAGCATGCGCTCGACCACTGAGCTACATCCCCATTCTTTACTTTCCCGAACCGACGCCTTGCCACTGCGCGACCGCGCCTCGCACGCAAAGAGCACGGTAGACAATCCTCTTTTAGTTGACTGAGTTTTGCAGCGAAAAGCGCTATCAATAACCCTGTCATGGAGGCGCTTTAACACATAACTGGAGATGCTGGGGATTGAACCCAAGACCTCATACATGCGAAGCATGCGCTCTACCACTGAGTTACAACCCCACCGCGCTACCTTGTGAGGAACAATGGCATGTTTGTAAATGTACAGTGGAAACAAAGTACTTAAGTAGTCCAATTAAAAGCAGCTGACAATATTATAAGAGAGAAAGTTTGGAGATGCAGGGGATTGAACCCTGGACCTCATACATGCAAAGCATGCGCTCTACTACTGAGCTACATCCCCTCTATGACTCATGGTCTTGATTTGCACTTTTCTCTTTCAAAAATCCAAATGGCAAGCGTACAACTAGCCAAGGCCGGAAAGCCAAGGCACAGGAGCTTTGCGTACACAGACGAAGTGTCATAGGCATAAAGGCTCGGACGGGGGTTGAACCCGTGATCTTCGGATTACGAGACCGACGCCTTACCACTTGGCCACCATGCCCAGCAGGTTGATTGACTCTCTTGTGAACTATGAGAATCTTGCTCAAGATGTCAGGCGCGCAACGCCATTCTTGCTTTAAGAAACCCTTGCGACAAACTAAAACGGGCCGCATTTCCAGCATGGGCTCGTCTTATTCATGGCAGCACATACATCCAGCTTGACTCCAGTAAAACATGTGGCACATTAATTCCCTGCCTAAACTGTTCATTCTCTGTATACGTTGCCTTTTTCGTGATCCCTTTTTAACAGTCAACTCATGGCAATGACACACAATTTACCAGCAACATGGACACAGTAGCCCAGCAAAGACTTTCTGGGATTGCTCTGAATGGATTAGGCTAGTTTACATATCGAGCATACTGAGAGGGTTGCAACTGTGTTGCGAGTGCATCATCGGCACGCTAGCTATATGTAAAGGGCTGAGCTAAGAGAGCTTTGTAATGCTTCAACGTAAAAACCGAACCACTTACATACACCAAGGACTGAACTTTGCACCCCATACATGCAAAGCATGCACTATACCACTGGGCTACACCCCCTTTGACAGTGCTTAAGAGCAAGAGCTGTGAGCCAGAAACAAAGCAGGGCTGGAAACAGCAAAAAAACTCTCTAGCTAAAGAAGTACTTGGGTTCAACTTGCATAGGTTTTTTGCTCCCGTGGGTGCTAAAAGGCACGAATGGGGCTCAAACCCGCGATCTTCGGTTTACAAGACCGACACCTTGCCACTTGACCACCGCGCCTCGCACGTAGCACTTTGTCGAGGCAAATAACACGGTAGATAATCCTCCTTCAGTTGATTGTTTTTTGCAGCAGAAAATGCTAGCAAGAACCCCACCGTCGACACACTTCAATACAAAACCTCTGGGGATTAAACCCAGGACCTCATACCACTGAGCTACATCCCCACCAGAAACCCCTGCATGGACCAATGACATGTTTTTGAATGTACAGTGGGAACAAAACACTAAATTGGTCCAATTAAAAGCAGGTTGAAACATTATAAGAGGTAAACAAAAACTTTGGAGATGCAGAGAATTGAACCCTGGACCTCATACATGCAAAGCATGCGCTCTACCACTGAGCTACATCCCCATTCTTTACTTTCCCAAACCGACGCCTTGCCACTGGGCGACCGCGCCTCGCACGCAAAGGTTTGCAGAGGCAAAGAGCACGGTAGACAATCCTCTTTTAGTTGACTGAGTTTTGCAGCGAAAAGCGCTATCAATAACCCTGTCATGGAGGCGCTTTAACACATAACTGGAGATGCTGGGGATTGAACCCAAGACCACATACATGCGAAGCATGTGCTCTACCACTGAGCTACAACCCCACCGTGCTACCTTGTGAGGAACAATGGCATGTTTGTAAATGTACAGTGGAAACAAAGTACTTAAGTAGTCCAATTAAAAGCAGCTGACAATATTATAAGAGAGAAAGTTTGGAGATGCAGGGGATTGCACCCTGGACCTCATACATGCAAAGCATGCGCTCTACCACTGAGCTACATCCCCTCTATGCCTCATGGTCTTGATTTGCACTTTGCTCTTTCAAAAATCCAAATGGCAAGCGTACAACTAGCCAAGGCCGGAAGACCAAGGCATAGGAGCTTTGCGTACACAGACGAAGTGTCATAGGCATAAAGGCACGGACGGGGGTTGAATCCGTGATCTTTGGTTTACGAGACCGACGCCTTACCACTTGGCCACCATGCCCATCAGGTTGATTGACTCTCTTGGGAACTATGAGAATCTTGCTCAAGATGTCAGGCGCGCAATGCCATTCTTGCTTTAAGAAACCCCTGCGACAAACTAAAACGGGCCGCTTTTCCAGCATGGGCTCGTCTTATTCATGGCAGCACATACATCCAGCTTGACTCCAGTAAAACATGTGGCACATTAATTCCCTGCCTAAACTGTTCATTCTCGGTCTACGTTGCCTTTTTCGTGATCCCTTTTTAACAGTCAACTCATGGCAATGACACACAATTTACCAGCAACATGGACACAGGAGCCCAGCAAAGACTTTCTGGGATTGCTCTGAATGGATTAGGCTAGTTTACATATCGAGCATACTGAGAGGGTTGCAACTGTGTTGCGAGTGCATCATCGGCACGCTAGCTATATGTAAAGGGGTGAGCTAAGAGAGCTTTGTAATGCTTCAACGTAAAAACCTAACCACTTACATACACCAAGGACCGAACTTTGTACCCCATACATGCAAAGCATGCACTCTACCACTGAGCTACACCCCCTTTGACAGTGCTTAAGAGCAAGAGCTGTGAGCCAGAAACAAAGCAGTGCTGGAAACAGCAAAAAAACTCTCTAGCTAAAGAAGTACTTGGGTTCAACTTGCATAGGTTTTTTGCTCCTGTGGGTGCTAAAAGGCACGAACAGGGCTCGAACCCGTGATCTTCTGTTTACAAGACCAACGCCTTGCCACTTGGCCACCGCACCTCACACGCAGTACTTTGTCGAGGCAAATAACACGGTAGATAATCCTCCTTCAGTTGATTGTTTTTTGCAGCAGAAAATGCTAGCAAGAACCCCACCGTCGACACACTTCAATACAAAACCTCTGGGGATTAAACCTAGGACATCATACCACTGAGCTACATCCCCACCAGAAACCCCTGCATGGACCAATGACATGTTTTTGAATGTACAGTGGGAACAAAACACTAAATTGGTCCAATTAAAAGCAGGTTGAAACATTATAAGAGGTAAACAAAAACTTTGGAGATGCAGGGGATTGAACCCTGGACCTCATACATGCAAAGCATGCGCTCTACCACTGAGCTACATCCCCATTCTTTACTTTCCCAAACCGACGCCTTGCCACTGGGCGACCGCGCCTCGCACGCAAAGAGCACGGTAGACAATCCTCTTTTAGTTGACTGAGTTTTGCAGCGAAAAGCGCTATCAATAACCCTGTCATGGAGGCGCTTTAACACATAACTGGAGATGCTGGGGATTGAACCCAAGACCTCATACATGCGAAGCATGCGCTCTACCACTGAGCTACATCCCCTTCTTTACTTTCCCAAACCGACACCTTGCCACTGGGCGACCGCGCCTCGCACATAAAGGTTTGCAGAGGTAAAGAGCATGGTAGACAATCCTCTTTTAGTTGACTGAGTTTTGAAGCGAAAAGCGCTATCAATAACCCTGTCATGGAGGCACTTTAACACATAACTGGAGATGCTGGGGATTGAACGCAAGACCTCATACATGCGAAGCATGCGCTCTACCACTGAGCTACAACCCCACCGCGCTACCTTGTGAGGAACAATGGCATGTTTGTAAATGTACAGTGGAAACAAAGTACTTAAGTAGTCCAATTAAAAGCAGCTGACAATATTATAAGAGAGAAAGTTTGGAGATGCAGGGGATTGAACCCTGGACCTCATACATGCGAAGCATGCGCTCTACCACTGAGCTACATCCCCTCTATGACTCATGGTCTTGATTTGCACTTTTCTCTTTCAAAAATCCAAATGGCAAGCGTACAACTAGCCAAGGCCGGAAGGCCAAGGCACAGGAGCTTTGCGTACACAGACGAAGTGTCATAGGCATAAAGGCACGGACGGGGGTTGAACCCGTGATCTTCGGTTTACGAGACCGACGCCTTACCACTTGGCCACCATGCCCAGCAGGTTGATTGACTCTCTTGGGAACTATGAGAATCTTGCTCAAGATGTCAGGCGCGCAACGCCATTCTTGCTTTAAGAAACCCTTGCGACAAACTAAAACGGGCCGCATTTCCAGCATGGGCTCGTCTTATTCATGGCAGCACATACATCCAGCTTGACTCCAGTAAAACATGTGGCACATTAATTCCCTGCCTAAACTGTTCATTCTCTGTATACGTTGCCTTTTTCGTGATCCCTTTTTAACAGTCAACTCATGGCAATGACACACAATTTACCAGCAACATGGACACAGTAGCCCAGCAAAGACTTTCTGGGATTGCTCTGAATGGATTAGGCTAGTTTACATATCGAGCATACTGAGAGGGTTGCAACTGTGTTGCGAGTGCATCATCGGCACGCTAGCTATATGTAAAGGGCTGAGCTAAGAGAGCTTTGTAATGCTTCAACGTAAAAACCGAACCACTTACATACACCAAGGACTGAACTTTGCACCCCATACATGCAAAGCATGCACTATACCACTGGGCTACACCCCCTTTGACAGTGCTTAAGAGCAAGAGCTGTGAGCCAGAAACAAAGCAGGGCTGGAAACAGCAAAAAAACTCTCTAGCTAAAGAAGTACTTGGGTTCAACTTGCATAGGTTTTTTGCTCCCGTGGGTGCTAAAAGGCACGAACGGGGCTCAATCCCGCGATCTTCGGTTTACAAGACCGACGCCTTGCCACTTGGCCACCGCGCCTCGCACGTAGCGCTTTGTCGAGGCAAATAACACGGTAGATAATCCTCCTTCAGTTGATTGTTTTTTGCAGCAGAAAATGCTAGCAAGAACCCCACCGTCGACACACTTCAATACAAAACCTCTGGGGATTAAACCCAGGACCTCATACCACTGAGCTACATCCCCACCAGAAACCCCTGCATGGACCAATGACATGTTTTTGAATGTACAGTGGGAACAAAACACTAAATTGGTCCAATTAAAAGCAGGTTGAAACATTATAAGAGGTAAACAAAAACTTTGGAGATGCAGGGGATTGAACCCTGGACCTCATACATGCAAAGCATGCGCTCTACCACTGAGCTACATCCCCATTCTTTACTTTCCCAAACCGACGCCTTGCCACTGGGCGACCGCGCCTCGCACTCAAAGGTTTGCGGAGGCAAAGAGCACGGTAGACAATCCTCTTTTAGTTGACTGAGTTTTGCAGCGAAAAGCGCTATCAATAACCCTGTCATGGAGGCGCTTTAACACATAACTGGAGATGCAGGGGATTGAACCCAAGACCACATACATGCGAAGCATGTGCTCTACCACTGAGCTACAACCCCACCGTGCTACCTTGTGAGGAACAATGGCATGTTTGTAAATGTACAGTGGAAACAAAGTACTTAAGTAGTCCAATTAAAAGCAGCTGACAATATTATAAGAGAGAAAGTTTGGAGATGCAGGGGATTGCACCCTGGACCTCATACATGCAAAGCATGCGCTCTACCACTGAGCTACATCCCCTCTATGCCTCATGGTCTTGATTTGCACTTTGCTCTTTCAAAAATCCAAATGGCAAGCGTACAACTAGCCAAGGCCGGAAGACCAAGGCATAGGAGCTTTGCGTACACAGACGAAGTGTCATAGGCATAAAGGCACGGACGGGGGTTGAATCCGTGATCTTTGGTTTACGAGACCGACGCCTTACCACTTGGCCACCATGCCCATCAGGTTGATTGACTCTCTTGGGAACTATGAGAATCTTGCTCAAGATGTCAGGCGCGCAATGCCATTCTTGCTTTAAGAAACCCCTGCGACAAACTAAAACGGGCCGCTTTTCCAGCATGGGCTCGTCTTATTCATGGCAGCACATACATCCAGCTTGACTCCAGTAAAACATGTGGCACATTAATTCCCTGCCTAAACTGTTCATTCTCGGTCTACGTTGCCTTTTTCGTGATCCCTTTTTAACAGTCAACTCATGGCAATGACACACAATTTACCAGCAACATGGACACAGGAGCCCAGCAAAGACTTTCTGGGATTGCTCTGAATGGATTAGGCTAGTTTACATATCGAGCATACTGAGAGGGTTGCAACTGTGTTGCGAGTGCATCATCGGCACGCTAGCTATATGTAAAGGGGTGAGCTAAGAGAGTTTTGTAATGCTTCAACGTAAAAACCTAACCACTTACATACACCAAGGACCGAACTTTGTACCCCATACATGCAAAGCATGCACTCTACCACTGAGCTACACCCCCTTTGACAGTGCTTAAGAGCAAGAGCTGTGAGCCAGAAACAAAGCAGTGCTGGAAACAGCAAAAAAACTCTCTAGCTAAAGAAGTACTTGGGTTCAACTTGCATAGGTTTTTTGCTCCTGTGGGTGCTAAAAGGCACGAACAGGGCTCGAACCCGTGATCTTCTGTTTACAAGACCAACGCCTTGCCACTTGGCCACCGCACCTCACACGCAGTACTTTGTCGAGGCAAATAACACGGTAGATAATCCTCCTTCAGTTGATTGTTTTTTGCAGCAGAAAATGCTAGCAAGAACCCCACCGTCGACACACTTCAATACAAAACCTCTGGGGATTAAACCTAGGACATCATACCACTGAGCTACATCCCCACCAGAAACCCCTGCATGGACCAATGACATGTTTTTGAATGTACAGTGGGAACAAAACACTAAATTGGTCCAATTAAAAGCAGGTTGAAACATTATAAGAGGTAAACAAAAACTTTGGAGATGCAGGGGATTGAACCCTGGACCTCATACATGCAAAGCATGCGCTCTACCACTGAGCTACATCCCCATTCTTTACTTTCCCAAACCGACGCCTTGCCACTGGGCGACCGCGCCTCGCACGCAAAGAGCACGGTAGACAATCCTCTTTTAGTTGACTGAGTTTTGCAGCGAAAAGCGCTATCAATAACCCTGTCATGGAGGCGCTTTAACACATAACTGGAGATGCTGGGGATTGAACCCAAGACCTCATACATGCGAAGCATGCGCTCTACCACTGAGCTACATCCCCTTCTTTACTTTCCCAAACCGACACCTTGCCACTGGGCGACCGCGCCTCGCACATAAAGGTTTGCAGAGGTAAAGAGCATGGTAGACAATCCTCTTTTAGTTGACTGAGTTTTGAAGCGAAAAGCGCTATCAATAACCCTGTCATGGAGGCACTTTAACACATAACTGGAGATGCTGGGGATTGAACGCAAGACCTCATACATGCGAAGCATGCGCTCTACCACTGAGCTACAACCCCACCGCGCTACCTTGTGAGGAACAATGGCATGTTTGTAAATGTACAGTGGAAACAAAGTACTTAAGTAGTCCAATTAAAAGCAGCTGACAATATTATAAGAGAGAAAGTTTGGAGATGCAGGGGATTGAACCCTGGACCTCATACATGCGAAGCATGCGCTCTACCACTGAGCTACATCCCCTCTATGACTCATGGTCTTGATTTGCACTTTTCTCTTTCAAAAATCCAAATGGCAAGCGTACAACTAGCCAAGGCCGGAAGGCCAAGGCACAGGAGCTTTGCGTACACAGACGAAGTGTCATAGGCATAAAGGCACGGACGGGGGTTGAACCCGTGATCTTCGGTTTACGAGACCGACGCCTTACCACTTGGCCACCATGCCCAGCAGGTTGATTGACTCTCTTGGGAACTATGAGAATCTTGCTCAAGATGTCAGGCGCGCAACGCCATTCTTGCTTTAAGAAACCCTTGCGACAAACTAAAACGGGCCGCATTTCCAGCATGGGCTCGTCTTATTCATGGCAGCACATACATCCAGCTTGACTCCAGTAAAACATGTGGCACATTAATTCCCTGCCTAAACTGTTCATTCTCTGTATACGTTGCCTTTTTCGTGATCCCTTTTTAACAGTCAACTCATGGCAATGACACACAATTTACCAGCAACATGGACACAGTAGCCCAGCAAAGACTTTCTGGGATTGCTCTGAATGGATTAGGCTAGTTTACATATCGAGCATACTGAGAGGGTTGCAACTGTGTTGCGAGTGCATCATCGGCACGCTAGCTATATGTAAAGGGCTGAGCTAAGAGAGCTTTGTAATGCTTCAACGTAAAAACCGAACCACTTACATACACCAAGGACTGAACTTTGCACCCCATACATGCAAAGCATGCACTATACCACTGGGCTACACCCCCTTTGACAGTGCTTAAGAGCAAGAGCTGTGAGCCAGAAACAAAGCAGGGCTGGAAACAGCAAAAAAACTCTCTAGCTAAAGAAGTACTTGGGTTCAACTTGCATAGGTTTTTTGCTCCCGTGGGTGCTAAAAGGCACGAACGGGGCTCAATCCCGCGATCTTCGGTTTACAAGACCGACGCCTTGCCACTTGGCCACCGCGCCTCGCACGTAGCGCTTTGTCGAGGCAAATAACACGGTAGATAATCCTCCTTCAGTTGATTGTTTTTTGCAGCAGAAAATGCTAGCAAGAACCCCACCGTCGACACACTTCAATACAAAACCTCTGGGGATTAAACCCAGGACCTCATACCACTGAGCTACATCCCCACCAGAAACCCCTGCATGGACCAATGACATGTTTTTGAATGTACAGTGGTAACAAAACACTAAATTGGTCCAATTAAAAGCAGGTTGAAACATTATAAGAGGTAAACAAAAGATTTGGAGATGCAGGGGATTGAACCCTGGACCTCATACATGCAAAGCATGCGCTCTACCACTGAGCTACATCCCCTTCTTTACTTTCCCAAACCGACACCTTGCCACTGGGCGACCGCGCCTCGCACATAAAGGTTTGCAGAGGTAAAGAGCATGGTAGACAATCCTCTTTTAGTTGACTGAGTTTTGAAGCGAAAAGCGCTATCAATAACCCTGTCATGGAGGCACTTTAACACATAACTGGAGATGCTGGGGATTGAACGCAAGACCTCATACATGCGAAGCATGCGCTCTACCACTGAGCTACAACCCCACCGCTGCTACCTTGTGAGGAACAATGGCATGTTTGTAAATGTACAGTGGAAACAAAGTACTTAAGTAGTCCAATTAAAGCAGCTGGCAACATTATAAGAGAGAAAGTTTGGAGATGCAGGGGATTGAACCCTGGACCTCATACATGCAAAGCATGCGCTCTACCACTGAGCTACATCCCCTCTATGACTCATGGTCTTGATTTGCACTTTTCTCTTTCAAAAATCCAAATGGCAAGCGTACAACTAGCCAAGGCCGGAAGGCCAAGGCACAGGAGCTTTGCGTACACAGACGAAGTGTCATCGGCATAAAGGCACGGACGGGGGTTGAACCTGTGATCTTCGGTTTACGAAACCGACGCCTTACCACTTGGCCACCATGCCCAGCAGGTTGATTGACTCTCTTGGGAACTATGAGAATCTTAGTACTTGGGTTCAACTTGCATAGGTTTTTTGCTCCCGTGGGTGCTAAAAGGCACAAACGGGGCTCGAACCCGCGATCTTCGGTTTACAAGACCGACGCCTTGCCACATGGTCACCGCGCCTCGCATGCAGTACTTGTCGAGGCAAATCAACACGGTAGATAATCCTCCTTCAGTTGATTGTTTTTTGCAGCAGAAAATGCTAGCAAGAACCCCCACCGTCGACACACTTCAATACAAAACCTCTGGGGATTAAACCCAGGACCTCATACCACTGAGCTACATCCCCACCAGAAACCCCTGCATGGACCAATGACATGTTTTTGAATGTACAGTGGTAACAAAACACTAAATTGGTCCAATTAAAAGCTGGTTGAAACATTATAAGAGGTAAACAAAAACTTTGAAGATGCAGGGGATAGAACCCTGGACCTCATACATGCAAAGCATGCACTCTACCACTGAGCTACAACCCCTTCTTTACTTTCCCAAACCGACGCCTTGCCACTGGGCGACCGCGCCTCGCACGCAAAGGTTTGCAGAGGCAAAGAGCACAGTAGACTATCCTCTTTTAGTTGACTGAGTTTTGCAGCGAAAAGCGCTATCAATAACCCTGTCATGGAGGCGCTTTAACACATAACTGGAGATGCAACCCAAGACCTCATACATGCGAAGCATGCGCTCTACCACTGAGCTACAACCCCACCGCGCTACCTTGTGAGGAACAATGGCATGTTTGTAAATGTACAGTGGAAACAAAGTACTTAAGTAGTCCAATTAAAGCAGCTGGCAACATTATAAGAGAGAAAGTTTGGAGATGCAGGGGATTGAGCCCTGGACCTCATACATGCAAAGCATGCGCTCTACCACTGAGCTACATCCCCTCTATGACTCATGGTCTTGATTTGCACTTTTCTCTTTCAAAAATCCAAATGGCAAGCGTACAACTAGCCAAGGCACAGGAGCTTTACGTACACAGACGAAGTGTCATAGGCATAAAGGCACGGACGGGGGTTGAACCCGTGATCTTCGGTTTACGAGACCGACGCCTTACCACTTGGCCACCATGCCCAGCAGGCTGATTGACTCTCTTGTGAACTATGAGAATCTTGCTCAAGATGTCAGGCGCGCAACGCCATTCTTGCTTTAAGAAACCCTTGCGACAAACTAAAACGGGCCGCATTTCCAGCATGGGCTCGTCTTATTCATGGCAGCACATACATCCAGCTTGACTCCAGTAAACATGTGGCACATTAATTCCCTGCCTAAACTGTTCATTCTCGGTATACTGTTGCCTTTTTCGTGATCCCTTTTTAACAGTCAACTCATGGCAATGACACACAATTTACCAGCAACATGGACACAGGAGCCCAGCAAAGACTTTCTGGGATTGCTCTGAATGGATTAGGCTAGTTTACATATCGAGCATACTGAGAGGGTTGCAACTGTGTTGCGAGTGCATCATCGGCACGCTAGCTATATGTAAAGGGGTGAGCTAAGAGAGCTTTTGTAATGCTTCAACGTAAAAACCGAACCACTTACATACACCAAGGACTGAACTTTGCACCCCATACATGCAAAGCATGCACTATACCACTAGCTACACCCCCTTTGACAGTGCTTAAGAGCAAGAGCTGTGAGCCAGAAACAAAGCAGTGCTGGAAACAGCAAAAAAACTCTCTAGCTAAAGAAGTACTTGGGTTCAACTTGCATAGGTTTTTTGCTCTCGTGGGTGCTAAAAGGCACGAACGGGGCTCGAACCCGCGATCTTCGGTTTACAAGACCGACGCCTTGCCACTTGGCCACCACGCCTCGTGCGCAATACTTTGTCGAGGCAAATAACACGGTAGATAATCCTCCTTCAGTTGATTGTTTTTTGCAGCAGAAAATGCTAGCAAGAACCCCACCGTCGACACACTTCAATACAAAACCTCTGGGGATTAAACCCAGGACCTCATACCACTGAGCTACATCCCCACCAGAAACCCCTGCATGGACCAATGACATGTTTTTGAATGTACAGTGGTAACAAAACACTAAATTGGTCCAATTAAAAGCAGGTTGAAACATTATAAGAGGTAAACAAAAGATTTGGAGATGCAGGGGATTGAACCCTGGACCTCATACATGCAAAGCATGCGCTCTACCACTGAGCTACATCCCCTTCTTTACTTTCCCAAACCGACGCCTTGCCACTGGGCGACCGCACCTCGCACATAAAGGTTTGCGGAGGCAAAGAGCACGGTAGACAATCCTCTTTTAGTTGACTGAGTTTTGAAGCGAAAAGCGCTATCAATAACCCTGTCATGGAGGCACTTTAACACATAACTGGAGATGCTGGGGATTGAACGCAAGACCTCATACATGCGAAGCATGCGCTCTACCACTGAGCTACAACCCCACCGCGCTACCTTGTGAGGAACAATGGCATGTTTGTAAATGTACAGTGGAAACAAAGTACTTAAGTAGTCCAATTAAAAGCAGCTGACAATATTATAAGAGAGAAAGTTTGGAGATGCAGGGGATTGAACCCTGGACCTCATACATGCAAAGCATGCGCTCTACCACTGAGCTACATCCCCTCTATGACTCATGGTCTTGATTTGCACTTTTCTCTTTCAAAAATCCAAATGGCAAGCGTACAACTAGCCAAGGCCGGAAGGCCAAGGCACAGGAGCTTTGCGTACACAGACGAAGTGTCATCGGCATAAAGGCACGGACGGGGGTTGAACCTGTGATCTTCGGTTTACGAGACCGACGCCTTACCACTTGGCCACCATGCCCAGCAGGTTGATTGACTCTCTTGGGAACTATGAGAATCTTGCTCAAGATGTCACGCGCGCAACGCCATTCTTGCTTTAAGAAACCCTTGCGACAAACTAAAACGGGCCGCATTTCCAGCATGGGCTCGTCTTATTCATGGCAGCACATACATCCAGCTTGACTCCAGTAAAACATGTGGCACATTAATTCCCTGCCTAAACTGTTCATTCTCGGTCTATGTTGCCTTTTTCGTGATCCCTTTTTAACAGTCAACTCATGGCAATGACACACAATTTACCAGCAACATTGGACACAGTAGCCCAGCAAAGACTTTCTGGGATTGCTCTGAATGGATTAGGCTAGTTTACATATCGAGCATACTGAGAGGGTTGCAACTGTGTTGCGAGTGCATCATCGGCACGCTAGCTATATGTAAAGGGCTGAGCTAAGAGAGCTTTGTAATGCTTCAACGTAAAAACCGAACCACTTACATACACCAAGGACTGAACTTTGCACCCCATACATGCAAAGCATGCACTATACCACTGGGCTACACCCCCTTTGACAGTGCTTAAGAGCAAGAGCTGTGAGCCAGAAACAAAGCAGTGCTGGAAACAGCAAAAAAACTCTCTAGCTAAAGAAGTACTTGGGTTCAACTTGCATAGGTTTTTTGCTCTCGTGGGTGCTAAAAGGCACGAACGGGGCTCAATCCCGCGATCTTCGGTTTACAAGACCGACGCCTTGCCACTTGGCCACCTCGCCTCGCACGCAGCACTTTGTCGAGGCAAATAACACGGTAGATAATCCTCCTTCAGTTGATTGTTTTTTGCAGCAGAAAATGCTAGCAAGAACCCCACCGTCGACACACTTCAATACAAAACCTCAGGGGATTAAACCCAGGACCTCATTACCCACTGAAGCTACATCCCCACCAGAAGCCCCTGCATGGAACCAATGACATGTTTTTTTGAATGTACAGTGGTAACAAAACACTAAATTGGTCCCAATTAAAGCAGGGTGAAACATTTATAAGAGGTAAACAAAAGATATTGTGAGATGCAGGGGATTGAACCTGGACCTCATACATGTCAAAGCACTCGCGCTCTACCACTGAGCTACATCCCCTTCTTTACTTTCCCACAACCGACACCTTGCCACTGCGGGCGACCGCGCCTCGCACAACAAGGTTTGCAGAGGTAAAGAGCACTGTAGACAATCCTCTTTTAGTTGACTGAGTTTTGAAGCGAAAAGCGCTATCAATAACCCTGTCATGGAGGCACTTTAACACATAACTGGAGATGCTGGGATTGAACGCAAGACCTCATACATGCGAAGCATGCGCTCTACCAATGAGCCTACAACCCCACCGCGCTACCTGGGAGGAACAATGGCATGTTTGTAAATGTACAGTGGAAACAAAGTACTTAAGTAGTCCAATTAAAAGCAGCTGACAATATTATAAGAGAGAAAGTTTGGAGATGCAGGGGATTGAACCCTGGACCTCATACATGCGAAGCATGCGCTCTACCACTGAGCTACATCCCCTCTATGACTCATGGTCTTGATTTGCACTTTTCTCTTTCAAAAATCCAAATGGCAAGCGTACAACTAGCCAAGGCCGGAAGGCCAAGGCACAGGAGCTTTGCGTACACAGACGAAGTGTCATAGGCATAAAGGCACGGACGGGGGTTGAACCGTGATCTTCGGTTTACGAGACCGACGCCTTACCACTTGGCCAACCATGCCCAGCAGGTTGATTGACTCTCTTGGGAACTATGAGAATCTTGCTCAAGATGTCAGGCGCCGCCAACGCCACTTCTTGCTTAAGAAACCCTTGCGGACAAACTAAAACGGGCCGCATTTCCCGCCATGGGCTCGTCTTATTCATGGCAGCACATACATCCAGCTTGACTCCAGTAAAACATGTGGCACATTAATTCCCTGCCTAAACTGTTCATTCTCTGTATACGTTGCCTTTTTCGTGATCCCCTTTTTAACAGTCAACTCTTGGCCAATGACACACAATTTACCAGCAACCTGGACACAGTAGCCCAGCAAAGACTTTCTGGGATTGCTGATCTGATGATTAGGCTAGTTTACATATCGAGCATACTGAGAGGTTGCAACTGTGTGTCGCGAGTGCATCATCGGCACGCTAGCTATATGTAAAGGGCTGAGCTAAGAGAGCTTTGTAATGCTTCAACGTAAAAACCGAACCATTACAATACACCAAGGACCTGAACTTTGCACCCCATACATGCAAAGCATGCACTCTACCACTGAGCTACACCCCCTTTGACAGTGCTTAAGAGCAAGAGCTGTGAGCCAGAAACAAAGCAGTGCTGGAAACAGCAAAAAAAACTCTCTAGCTAAAGAAGTACTTGGGTTCAACTTGCATAGGTTTTTTGCTCTCGTGGGTGCTAAAAGGCACGAACGGGGCTCGAACCCGCGATCTTCGGTTACAAGACCGAACGCCTTGCCACTTGGCACCTCGCCTCGCAACGCAGCCACTTTGTCGAGGCAATAACACGGTAGATAATCCTCCTTCAGTTGATTGTTTTTTGCAGCAGATAATGCTAGCAGAACCCCACCGTCGACACACTTCAATACAAACACCTCTGGGGATTAAACCCAGGACCTCATACACTGAGCTACATCCCCACCAGAAACCCCTGCATGGACCAATGACATGTTTTTTGAATGTACAGTGGGAACAAAACACTAATTGGTCCAATTAAAAGCAGGTTGAAACATTATAGAGGTAAACAAAAACTTTGGAAGATGCAGGGAAGTGAACCCTGGACCTTCATACTTGCAAAGCATGTGCTCTACCACTGAGCTACATCCCCGTTCTTTACTTTCCCAAACCGGACGCACCTTGCCACTGGGGCGACCGCGCCTCGCACGCAAAGGTTTGCAGAGGCAAAGAGCACAGTAGACTATCCTCTTTTAGTTGACTGAGTTTTGCAGCGAAAAGCGCTATCAATAACCCTGTCATGGAGGCGCTTTAACACATAACTGGAGATGCTGGGGATTGAACCCAAGACCTCATACATGCGAAGCATGTGCTCTACCACTGAGCTACAACCCCACCGTGCTACCTTGTGAGGAACAATGGCATGTTTGTAAATGTACAGTGGAAACAAAGTACTTAAAGTAGTCCAATTAAAAGCAGCTGACAATATTATAAGAGAGAAAGTTTGGAGATGCAGGGGATTGAACCCTGGACCTCATACATGCAAAGCATGCGCTCTACCACTGAGCTACATCCCCTCTATGGCTCATGGTCTTGATTTGCACTTTTCTCTTTCAAAAATCCAAATGGCAAGCGTACAACTAGCCAAGGCCGGAAGACCAAGGCATAGGAGCTTTGCGTACACAGACGAAGTGTCATAGGCATAAAGGCACGGACGGGGGTTGAATCCGTGATCTTTGGTTTACGACACCGACGCCTTACCACTTGGCCACCATGCCCATCAGGTTGATTGACTCTCTTGGGAACTATGAGAATCTGCTCAAGATGTCAG
>CM038710.1:17118874-17351374 GCA_021613375.1 Megaleporinus macrocephalus
ATCCCTTTTTAACAGTCAACTCATGGCAATGACACACAATTTACCAGCAACATGGACACAGGAGCCCAGCAAAGACTTTCTGGGATTGCTCTGAATGGATTAGGCTAGTTTACATATCGAGCATACTGAGAGGGTTGCAAGTGTGTCGCGAGTGCATCATCGGCACGCTAGCTATATGTAAAGGGCTGAGCTAAGAGAGCTTTGTAATGCTTCAACGTAAAAACCTAACCACTTACATACACCAAGGACCGAACTTTGTACCCCATACATGCAAAGCATGCACTCTACCACTGAGCTACACCCCCTTTGACAGGGCTTAAGAGCAAGAGCTGTGAGCCAGAAACAAAGCAGGGATGGAAACAGCAAAAAAACTCTAGCTAAAGAAGTACTTGGGTTCAACTTGCATAGGTTTTTTGCTCCCGTGGGTGCTAAAAGGCACGAACGGGGCTCGAACCCGCGATCTTCGGTTTACAAGACCGACGCCTTGCCACTTGGCCACCGCGCCTCACACAGAGCAATTTGTCTAGGAAAATAACACGGTAGATAATCCTCCTTCAGTTGATTGTTTTTTGCAGCAGAAAATGCTAGCAAGAACCCCACTGTTGACACACTTCAATACAAAACCTCTGGGGATTAAACCCAGGACCTCATACCACTGAGCTACATCCCCACCACAAACCCCTGCATGGACCAATGACATGTTTTTGAATGTACAGTGGTAACAAAACACTAAATTGGTCCAATTAAAAGCTGCTTGAAACATTATAAGAGGTAAACAAAAACTTTGGAGATGCAGGGGATTGAGCCCTGGACCTCATACATGCAAAGCATGCGCTCTACCACTGAGCTACATCCCCTTCTTCAATTGCCCAAACCGACGCCTTGCCACTTGGCGACCGCGCCTCACACGCAAAGGTTTGCAGAGGCAAAGAGCACGGTAGACAATCCTCTTTCAGTTGACTGAGTTTTGCAGCAAAAAGCGCTATGAATAACCCTGTCATTGAGGCGCTTTAACACATAACTGGAGATGCTGGGGATTGAACCCAGGACCTCATACATGCGAAGCATGCGCTCTACCACTGAGCTACATCCCCACTGTGCTACCTTGTGAGGAACAATGGCATGTTTGTAAATGTACAGTGGAAACAAAGTACTTAAGTAGTCCAATTAAAGCAGCTGGCAACATTATAAGAGAGAAAGTTTGGAGATGCAGGGGATTGAACCCTGGACCTCATACGTGCAAAGCATGTGCTCTACCACTGAGCTACAACCCCTCTACTACTCCAGGCTTTGATTTGCACTTTTCTCTTTTAAAAATCCAAAGGGCAAGCATACAACTAGCAAAGGCCGGCAAGCCAAGGCACAGGAGCTTTGCGTACACAGACGAAGTGTCATAGGCATAAAGGCACGGACGGGGGTTGAACCCGTGATGTTTGGTTTACGAGACCGACGCCTTACCACTTGGCCACCATGCCCCGCAGGCTGATTGACACTCTTGTGAACTATGAGAATCTTGCTCAAGATGTCAGGCGCGCAACGCCATTCTTGCTTTAAGAAACCCTTGCGACAAACTAAAACGGGCCGCATTTCCCGCATGGGCTCGTCTTATTCATGGCAGTACATACATCCAGCTTGACTACAGTAAAACATGTGGCACATTAATTCCCTGCCGAAATTGTTCATTCTCGGTCTATGTTGCCTTTTTCGTGATCCCTTTTTAACAGTCAACTCATGGCAATGACACACAATTTACCAGCAACATGGACACAGGAGCCCAGCAAAGACTTTCTGGGATTGCTCTGAATGGATTAGGCTAGTTTACATATCGAGCATACTGAGAGGGTTGCAAGTGTGTCGCGAGTGCATCATCGGCACGCTAGCTATATGTAAAGGGCTGAGCTAAGAGAGCTTTGTAATGCTTCAACGTAAAAACCTAACCACTTACATACACCAAGGACCGAACTTTGTACCCCATACATGCAAAGCATGCACTCTACCACTGAGCTACACCCCCTTTGACAGGGCTTAAGAGCAAGAGCTGTGAGCCAGAAACAAAGCAGGGATGGAAACAGCAAAAAAACTCTAGCTAAAGAAGTACTTGGGTTCAACTTGCATAGGTTTTTTGCTCCCGTGGGTGCTAAAAGGCACGAACGGGGCTCGAACCCGCGATCTTCGGTTTACAAGACCGACGCCTTGCCACTTGGCCACCGCGCCTCACACAGAGCAATTTGTCTAGGAAAATAACACGGTAGATAATCCTCCTTCAGTTGATTGTTTTTTGCAGCAGAAAATGCTAGCAAGAACCCCACTGTTGACACACTTCAATACAAAACCTCTGGGGATTAAACCCAGGACCTCATACCACTGAGCTACATCCCCACCACAAACCCCTGCATGGACCAATGACATGTTTTTGAATGTACAGTGGTAACAAAACACTAAATTGGTCCAATTAAAAGCTGCTTGAAACATTATAAGAGGTAAACAAAAACTTTGGAGATGCAGGGGATTGAGCCCTGGACCTCATACATGCAAAGCATGCGCTCTACCACTGAGCTACATCCCCTTCTTCAATTGCCCAAACCGACGCCTTGCCACTTGGCGACCGCGCCTCACACGCAAAGGTTTGCAGAGGCAAAGAGCACGGTAGACAATCCTCTTTCAGTTGACTGAGTTTTGCAGCAAAAAGCGCTATGAATAACCCTGTCATTGAGGCGCTTTAACACATAACTGGAGATGCTGGGGATTGAACCCAGGACCTCATACATGCGAAGCATGCGCTCTACCACTGAGCTACATCCCCACTGTGCTACCTTGTGAGGAACAATGGCATGTTTGTAAATGTACAGTGGAAACAAAGTACTTAAGTAGTCCAATTAAAGCAGCTGGCAACATTATAAGAGAGAAAGTTTGGAGATGCAGGGGATTGAACCCTGGACCTCATACGTGCAAAGCATGTGCTCTACCACTGAGCTACAACCCCTCTATTGCTCCAGGCTTTGATTTGCACTTTTCTCTTTTAAAAATCCAAAGGGCAAGCATACAACTAGCAAAGGCCGGCAAGCCAAGGCACAGGAGCTTTGCGTACACAGACGAAGTGTCATAGGCATAAAGGCACGGACAGGGGTTGAACCCGTGATGTTTGGTTTACGAGACCGACGCCTTACCACTTGGCCACCATGCCCCGCAGGCTGATTGACACTCTTGTGAACTATGAGAATCTTGCTCAAGATGTCAGGCGCGCAACGCCATTCTTGCTTTAAGAAACCCTTGCGACAAACTAAAACGGGCCGCATTTCCCGCATGGGCTCGTCTTATTCATGGCAGTACATACATCCAGCTTGACTACAGTAAAACATGTGGCACATTAATTCCCTGCCGAAATTGTTCATTCTCGGTCTATGTTGCCTTTTTCGTGATCCCTTTTTAACAGTCAACTCATGGCAATGACACACAATTTACCAGCAACATGGACACAGGAGCCCAGCAAAGACTTTCTGGGATTGCTCTGAATGGATTAGGCTAGTTTACATATCGAGCATACTGAGAGGGTTGCAAGTGTGTCGCGAGTGCATCATCGGCACGCTAGCTATATGTAAAGGGCTGAGCTAAGAGAGCTTTGTAATGCTTCAACGTAAAAACCTAACCACTTACATACACCAAGGACCGAACTTTGTACCCCATACATGCAAAGCATGCACTCTACCACTGAGCTACACCCCCTTTGACAGGGCTTAAGAGCAAGAGCTGTGAGCCAGAAACAAAGCAGGGATGGAAACAGCAAAAAAACTCTAGCTAAAGAAGTACTTGGGTTCAACTTGCATAGGTTTTTTGCTCCCGTGGGTGCTAAAAGGCACGAACGGGGCTCGAACCCGCGATCTTCGGTTTACAAGACCGACGCCTTGGCACTTGGCCACCATTCCTCACACAGAGCAATTTGTCTAGGAAAATAACACGGTAGATAATCCTCCTTCAGTTGATTGTTTTTTGCAGCAGAAAATGCTAGCAAGAACCCCACTGTTGACACACTTCAATACAAAACCTCTGGGGATTAAACCCAGGACCTCATACCACTGAGCTACATCCCCACCACAAACCCCTGCATGGACCAATGACATGTTTTTGAATGTACAGTGGTAACAAAACACTAAATTGGTCCAATTAAAAGCTGCTTGAAACATTATAAGAGGTAAACAAAAACTTTGGAGATGCAGGGGACTGAGCCCTGGACCTCATACATGCAAAGCATGCGCTCTACCACTGAGCTACATCCCCTTCTTCAATTGCCCAAACCGACGCCTTGCCACTTGGCGACCGCGCCTCACACGCAAAGGTTTGCAGAGGCAAAGAGCACGGTAGACAATCCTCTTTCAGTTGACTGAGTTTTGCAGCAAAAAGCGCTATGAATAACCCTGTCATTGAGGCGCTTTAACACATAACTGGAGATGCTGGGGATTGAACCCAGGACCTCATACATGCGAAGCATGCGCTCTACCACTGAGCTACATCCCCACTGTGCTACCTTGTGAGGAACAATGGCATGTTTGTAAATGTACAGTGGAAACAAAGTACTTAAGTAGTCCAATTAAAGCAGCTGGCAACATTATAAGAGAGAAAGTTTGGAGATGCAGGGGATATATAAAAGTGCGCATGCGCGAAAAGTGCGTGCAGCCTTTGCAGTAGCTCCCGTTCGCGTGTTCGTGTTTTTGCTTTTTAACTATAGTTTTATCTTAATAATATTATTTATTTTTTACAAAGAAACTTAGTGAAGCTGTGCCCTCTCGAATCATGCTAGTAGAGAGAGTTTTGGTCAGTTTGTTCGCTGTGAAAGTTCTACTTTCAATCTCCTCGTGCACCGCGGCGCAGCATGGCTCCTTTGTTTACACTCGGGATCAGCTGATCGCGCTGAAGCCGGCCGGCATGGAGACCAGGGCCGCTAACATCCCCGAGGAGCTTTGGAGACGGACGCACAGGGGCTGTAGAGGAGGAACTAAACAGCGCACGGCGAAAGCGAGGGCGAAGAGACGGAGGCTTATGGAGAAAAAGGGGTATAAGCCGCGTCTCCCCACTGTCGTCATGGGCAACGTTAGATCACTGGCTAATAAGATGGACGAGCTAACAGCGTTAGCCACGAGTCAGAAGGAATACCGGCAGTGTAGTTTAATGTGCTTTTCGGAGACATGGCTACACCAGAACATTCCAGATGAGAACGTTTCAATCGCTGGCTTTCAGACTGTTCGGGGCCGACCGGGACTGCACCGAGAGCGGTAAGCGGAGAGGGGGGGGGCTGGCTGTGTTAGTTAATAACCGCTGGTGCGCCCCTGGTCACATTACCATCAAGGAGCGTATCTGTTGTCCGGACATTGAGCTGTTGGCTGTTGGACTCAGGCCATATTATTTGCCGCGGGAGTTTTCCCATGTTGTCATCGTGGCTGTTTATATCCCCCCCTCTGCAAACCCGACGTCTGCGTGTGACGTCATTCACTCCACCATAGCGCGTCTTCAAACTCAACACCCGACTGCTTTCATTGCCATATCAGGTGACTTCAACCATGTCACTATGGCCAGGACATTACCAAACTTCACTCAGTATGTGGACTGTCCCACCAGAGAGGAGAGAACACTGGACCTGCTGTATGCTAATGTTAAGGATGCATACAGTTGCTCCCCCCTCCCCCCTCTGGGTGGATCTGATCACAACTTGGTCAGCCTTAGCTCAAAGTATGTGCCTCAGGTGAAGAGTCAGCCTGTGACCACGAGGACAGTGAGGAGATGGTCAGAGGAGACTTCTGAAGTGCTGCAGGACTGCTTTGAGACTACAGACTGGACAGCACTCTATGAGCCTCATGGAGAGGACATTGACGGGCTCACAGAGTGCATCACAGACTACATCAATTTCTGTGTGGACTCCACTGTCCCAACCAGGACTGTTAAATGTTACCCAAACAACAAGCCGTGGGTAACAAAAGACATCAAAGCTCTCCTCAACAAGAAGAAGAGGGCTTTCAGAGCTGGAGACCGGGAGGAGGTGAGAACGACTCAGAGAGAGCTGAAGAGAACCATCAGGGAGGCTAAGAACAGATATAGGAGGAAGCTGGAGTGGAAACTCCAGCAGAACAACATGAGGGATGTTTGGAGTGGTATGAGAACTATCACTGGCTTCAGATCCAGCAACAACAGGGGAGTAGAGGGCAGTGTGGACAGGGCCAACCAGTTAAATTTGTTTTTTAACAGATTTGACACTGTAAGCCCTGACCTCCCCCTCCCTGACTCCTCTGCTTCCAGGCCTCAACAGCCCACTCCACTCCCTCCCCCTCCTGTTAGCCTCCCACCCTCCTGTGATAGACTTCACACCTCCTCTCCTCCCCCACCAGTCACCTCTACAGTGAATCTCACAGCTGACCAGGTGAGAAGACAGCTACAGAGACTCCACACGAACAAGGCTGCAGGCCCTGATGGTGTCCCTCCCAGGGTGCTTAAAGCCTGTGCCACCCAACTTTGTGGAGTCCTGCAGTATGTCTTCAACATGAGCCTGAGTCTCCAGAGGGTCCCTGTGATGTGGAAGACGTCCTGCATTGTTCCTGTGCCAAAGACTCCGCGGCCCAGTGACATCAAGGACTACAGGCCAGTGGCACTGACGTCCCACATCATGAAGACCATGGAGAGACTTGTCCTGGATCAGCTCCGGCCCATGGTCCAGCCACTTCTAGACCCACTCCAGTTCGCCTACCAGCCTCATCTGGGAGTTGAGGATGCCATCATCTACCTGCTGAACCGAGTCTACGCTCACCTTGATAAGCCAGGCAGCACTGTGAGGATCATGTTCTTTGACTTCTCCAGTGCATTTAACACCATTCAGCCTGCTCTTCTGGGTGACAAGCTGAACGTGATGCAGGTAGACGCCCCCCTTGTGTCCTGGATTGTTGACTACCTGACTGGCAGACCACAGTATGTACGTCTGCAGCACTGTGTGTCAGACAGAGTGGTAAGCAACACTGGAGCCCCGCAGGGAACTGTCCTCTCTCCCTTCCTCTTCACCCTCTACACCACTGATTTCAACTACTGCTCAGAGACCTGCCACCTTCAGAAGTTCTCTGATGACTCTGCACTAGTTGGATGTATCAGTAGGGGTGATGAGGATGAGTACAGGGCGACGGTGAACGACTTTGTTGCGTGGTGTGAGCTGAACCATCTGCAGCTCAACGTGACAAAGACAAAGGAGCTAGTGCTGGACCTGAGAAGGGACAAAACAAAGGTGACCCCTGTTTCCATCAGGGGGGTCAGTGTGGACACTGTGGAGGACTATAAATATCTGGGCGTGCACATTGACAATAAACTGGACTGGGCTAAGAACACTGAAGCCCTCTACAAGAAGGGCCAAAGTCGTCTCTATTTTCTGAGGCGTCTGAGGTCCTTCAACATCTGCAGGACTATGCTGAGGATCTTTTATGAGTCTGTAGTTGCCAGTGCCATCCTATACGCTGTTGCATGCTGGGGCAGCAGGCTGAGGGTAGCAGATGCCAACAGACTTGACAAACTGATCCGCAGAGCCAGTGATGTTGTGGGTGTGGAGCTGGACTCGCTGACGGCAGTGTCTGAGAGGAGGATGCTGTCTAAGCTGCAGGCCATCATGGAGAATGGCTCCCACCCTCTTTATCACACAGTGATGAGACGCAGGAGCACATTCAGTGCAAGACTCATTCAGCCAAAATGCACTACAGAACGCCACAGGAGGTCATTCCTACCAGTGGCTATCAGACTTTATAACTCCTCCCTTAACGTACGACACCTTTCACATGTACAGTAATAACAATAGAACTATAATTTAATTCTGTATGTAAGAACTCAAATGTGCAATAACTTTCTTACTTCTAAAACTCTTACTGCTGTATACAATATATCTGTACTTAATATTATAGACACAGTCACTTTATATTTTATTCTTTACATTTTATTATTCTATTGTAATATAAGACTTATATATGTGTACATACTACAAATTTCTTTTATGTTGTAAATTATTATTAGAGTGTTTATTCTTCTTCTGCTACTGTAAAAACTGCAATTTCCCCCTGGGATCAATAAAGTATTCCTGATTCTGATTGAACCCTGGACCTCATACGTGCAAAGCATGTGCTCTACCACTGAGCTATATCCCCTCTATTACTCCAGGCTTTGATTTGCACTTTTCTCTTTTAAAAATCCAAAGGGCAAGCATACAACTAGCAAAGGCCGGCAAGCCAAGGCACAGGAGCTTTGCGTACACAGACGAAGTGTCATAGGCATAAAGGCACGGACGGGGGTTGAACCCGTGATCTTCGGTTTACGAGACCGACGCCTTACCACTTGGCCACCATGCCCCGCAGGCTGATTGACACTCTTGTGAACTATGAGAATCTTGCTCAAGATGTCAGGCGCGCAACGCCATTCTTGCTTTAAGAAACCCTTGCGACAAACTAAAACGGGCCGCATTTCCCGCATGGGCTCGTCTTATTCATGGCAGTACATACATCCAGCTTGACTACAGTAAAACATGTGGCACATTAATTCCCTGCCGAAATTGTTCATTCTCGGTCTATGTTGCCTTTTTCGTGATCCCTTTTTAACAGTCAACTCATGGCAATGACACACAATTTACCAGCAACATGGACACAGGAGCCCAGCAAAGACTTTCTGGGATTGCTCTGAATGGATTAGGCTAGTTTACATATCGAGCATACTGAGAGGGTTGCAAGTGTGTCGCGAGTGCATCATCGGCACGCTAGCTATATGTAAAGGGCTGAGCTAAGAGAGCTTTGTAATGCTTCAACGTAAAAACCTAACCACTTACATACACCAAGGACCGAACTTTGTACCCCATACATGCAAAGCATGCACTCTACCACTGAGCTACACCCCCTTTGACAGGGCTTAAGAGCAAGAGCTGTGAGCCAGAAACAAAGCAGGGATGGAAACAGCAAAAAAACTCTAGCTAAAGAAGTACTTGGGTTCAACTTGCATAGGTTTTTTGCTCCCGTGGGTGCTAAAAGGTACGAACGGGGCTCGAACCCGCGATCTTTGGTTTACAAGACCGACGCCTTGCCACTTGGCCACCGCGCCTCACACAGAGCAATTTGTCTAGGAAAATAACACGGTAGATAATCCTCCTTCAGTTGATTGTTTTTTGCAGCAGAAAATGCTAGCAAGAACCCCACTGTTGACACACTTCAATACAAAACCTCTGGGGATTAAACCCAGGACCTCATACCACTGAGCTACATCCCCACCACAAACCCCTGCATGGACCAATGACATGTTTTTGAATGTACAGTGGTAACAAAACACTAAATAGGTCCAATTAAAAGCTGCTTGAAACATTATAAGAGGTAAACAAAAACTTTGGAGATGCAGGGGATTGAGCCCTGGACCTCATACATGCAAAGCATGCGCTCTACCACTGAGCTACATCCCCTTCTTCAATTGCCCAAACCGACGCCTTGCCACTTGGCGATCACGCCTCACACGCAAAGGTTTGCAGAGGCAAAGAGCACGGTAGACAATCCTCTTTCCGTTGACTGAGTTTTGCAGCAAAAAGCGCTATCAATAACCCTGTCATTGAGGCGCTTTAACACATAACTGGAGATGCTGGGGATTGAACCCAGAACCTCATACATGCAAAGCATCCGCTCTACCACTGAGCTACATCCCCACTGTGCTTCCTGGTGAGGAACAATGGCATGTTTGTAAATGTACAGTGGAAACAAAGTACTTAAGTAGTCCAATTAAAGCAGCTGGCAACATTATAAGAGAGAAAGTTTGGAGATGCAGGGGATTGAACCCTGGACCTCATACGTGCAAAGCATGTGCTCTACCACTGAGCTACAACCCCTCTATTGCTCCAGGCTTTGATTTGCACTTTTCTCTTTTAAAAATCCAAAGGGCAAGCATACAACTAGCAAAGGCCGGCAAGCCAAGGCACAGGAGCTTTGCGTACACAGACGAAGTGTCATAGGCATAAAGGCACGGACGGGGGTTGAACCCGTGATGTTTGGTTTACGAGACCGACGCCTTACCACTTGGCCACCATGCCCCACAGGTAATTGACACTCTTGTGAACTATGAGAATCTTGCTCAAGATGTCAGCCGCGCAACGCCATTCTTGCTTTAAGAAACCCTTGCGACAAACTAAAACGGGCCGCATTTCCCGCATGGGCTCGTCTTATTCATGGCAGTACATACATCCAGCTTGACTACAGTAAAACATGTGGCACATTAATTCCCTGCCGAAATTGTTCATTCTCGGTCTATGTTGCCTTTTTCGTGATCCCTTTTTAACAGTCAACTCATGGCAATGACACACAATTTACCAGCAACATGGACACAGGAGCCCAGCAAAGACTTTCTGGGATTGCTCTGAATGGATTAGGCTAGTTTACATATCGAGCATACTGAGAGGGTTGCAAGTGTGTCGCGAGTGCATCATCGGCACGCTAGCTATATGTAAAGGGCTGAGCTAAGAGAGCTTTGTAATGCTTCAACGTAAAAACCTAACCACTTACATACACCAAGGACCGAACTTTGTACCCCATACATGCAAAGCATGCACTCTACCACTGAGCTACACCCCCTTTGACAGGGCTTAAGAGCAAGAGCTGTGAGCCAGAAACAAAGCAGGGATGGAAACAGCAAAAAAACTCTAGCTAAAGAAGTACTTGGGTTCAACTTGCATAGGTTTTTTGCTCCCGTGGGTGCTAAAAGGCACGAACGGGGCTCGAACCCGCGATCTTCGGTTTACAAGACCGACGCCTTGCCACTTGGCCACCGCGCCTCACACAGAGCAATTTGTCTAGGAAAATAACACGGTAGATAATCCTCCTTCAGTTGATTGTTTTTTGCAGCAGAAAATGCTAGCAAGAACCCCACTGTTGACACACTTCAATACAAAACCTCTGGGGATTAAACCCAGGACCTCATACCACTGAGCTACATCCCCACCACAAACCCCTGCATGGACCAATGACATGTTTTTGAATGTACAGTGGTAACAAAACACTAAATTGGTCCAATTAAAAGCTGCTTGAAACATTATAAGAGGTAAACAAAAACTTTGGAGATGCAGGGGATTGAGCCCTGGACCTCATACATGCAAAGCATGCGCTCTACCACTGAGCTACATCCCCTTCTTCAATTGCCCAAACCGACGCCTTGCCACTTGGCGACCGCGCCTCACACGCAAAGGTTTGCAGAGGCAAAGAGCACGGTAGACAATCCTCTTTCAGTTGACTGAGTTTTGCAGCAAAAAGCGCTATGAATAACCCTGTCATTGAGGCGCTTTAACACATAACTGGAGATGCTGGGGATTGAACCCAGGACCTCATACATGCAAAGCATGCGCTCTACCACTGAGCTACATCCCCACTGTGCTACCTTGTGAGGAACAATGGCATGTTTGTAAATGTACAGTGGAAACAAAGTACTTAAGTAGTCCAATTAAAGCAGCTGGCAACATTATAAGAGAGAAAGTTTGGAGATGCAGGGGATTGAACACTGGACCTCACACGTGCAAAGCATGTGCTCTACCACTGAGCTACATCCCCTGTATTACTCCAGGCTTTGATTTGCACTTTTCTCTTTTAAAAATCCAAAGGGCAAGCATACAACTAGCAAAGGCCGGCAAGCCAAGGCACAGGAGCTTTGCGTACACAGACGAAGTGTCATAGGCATAAAGGCACGGACGGGGGTTGAACCCGTGATCTTCGGTTTACGAGACCGACGCCTTACCACTTGGCCACCATGCCCCGCAGGCTGATTGACACTCTTGTGAACTATGAGAATCTTGCTCAAGATGTCAGGCGCGCAACGCCATTCTTGCTTTAAGAAACCCTTGCGACAAACTAAAACGGGCCGCATTTCCCGCATGGGCTCGTCTTATTCATGGCAGTACATACATCCAGCTTGACTACAGTAAAACATGTGGCACATTAATTCCCTGCCGAAATTGTTCATTCTCGGTCTATGTTGCCTTTTTCGTGATCCCTTTTTAACAGTCAACTCATGGCAATGACACACAATTTACCAGCAACATGGACACAGGAGCCCAGCAAAGACTTTCTGGGATTGCTCTGAATGGATTAGGCTAGTTTACATATCGAGCATACTGAGAGGGTTGCAAGTGTGTCGCGAGTGCATCATCGGCACGCTAGCTATATGTAAAGGGCTGAGCTAAGAGAGCTTTGTAATGCTTCAACGTAAAAACCTAACCACTTACATACACCAAGGACCGAACTTTGTACCCCATACATGCAAAGCATGCACTCTACCACTGAGCTACACCCCCTTTGACAGGGCTTAAGAGCAAGAGCTGTGAGCCAGAAACAAAGCAGGGATGGAAACAGCAAAAAAACTCTAGCTAAAGAAGTACTTGGGTTCAACTTGCATAGGTTTTTTGCTCCCGTGGGTGCTAAAAGGCACGAACGGGGCTCGAACCCGCGATCTTCGGTTTACAAGACCGACGCCTTGCCACTTGGCCACCGCACCTCACACAGAGCAATTTGTCTAGGAAAATAACACGGTAGATAATCCTCCTTCAGTTGATTGTTTTTTGCAGCAGAAAATGCTAGCAAGAACCCCACTGTTGACACACTTCAATACAAAACCTCTGGGGATTAAACCCAGGACCTCATACCACTGAGCTACCTCCCCACCACAAACCCCTGCATGGACCAATGACATGTTTTTGAATGTACAGTGGTAACAAAACACTAAATTGGTCCAATTAAAAGCTGGTTGAAACATTATAAGAGGTAAACAAAAACTTTGGAGATGCAGGGGATTGAGCCCTGGACCTCATACATGCAAAGCATGCGCTCTACCACTGAGCTACATCCCCTTCTTCAATTGCCCAAACCGACGCCTTGCCACTTGGCGACCGCGCCTCACACGCAAAGGTTTGCAGAGGCAAAGAGCACGGTAGACAATCCTCTTTCAGTTGACTGAGTTTTGCAGCAAAAAGCGCAATCAATAACCCTGTCATTGAGGCGCTTTAACACATAACTGGAGATGCTGGGAATTGAACCCAGGACCTCATACATGCGAAGCATGCGCTCTACCACTGAGCTACATCACCACTGGGCTTCCTTGTCAGGAACAATGGCATGTTTGTAAATGTACAGTGGAAACAAAGTACTTAAGTAGTCCAATTAAAGCAGCTGGCAACATTATAAGAGAGAAAGTTTGGAGATGCAGGGGATTGAACCCTGGACCTCATACATGCAAAGCATGCGTTCTACCACAAAGCTACATCACCACCGCGCTACTGTGTGAGGAACAATTCCATGTTTGTAAATGTACAGTGGAAACAAAGCACTTCAGTAGTCCAATTAAAAGCAGCTGGCAACATTATAAGACAGAAAGTTTGGAGATGGAGGGGATTGAACCCTGGACCTCATACATGCAAAGCATGCGCTCTACCACTGAGCTACATCCCCTCTATGACTCATGGCCTTGATTTGCACTTTTCTCTTTCAAAAATCCAAATGGCAAGCGTACAACTAGCAAAGGCCGGCAAGCCAAGGCACAGGAGCTTTGCGTACACAGACGAAGTGTCATAGGCATAAAGGCACGGACGGGGGTTGAACCCGTGATCTTCGGTTTACGAGACCGACGCCTTACAACTTGTCCACCATGCCCCGCAGGCTGGTTGACACTCTTGTGAACTATGAGAATCTTGCTCAAGATGTCAGGCGCGCAACGCCATTCTTGCTTTAAGAAACCCTTGCGACAAACTAAAACGGGCCGCATTTCCAGCATGGGCTCGTCTTATTCATGGCAGTACATACATCCAGCTTGACTCCAGTAAAACATGTGGCACATTAATTCCCTGCCTAAACTGTTCATTCTCGGTCTATGTTGCCTTTTTCGTGATCCCTTTTTAACAGTCAACTCATGGCAATGACACACAATTTACCAGCAACATGGACACAGGAGCCCAGCAAAGACTTTCTGGGATTGCTCTGAATGGATTAGGCTAGTTTACATATCGAGCATACTGAGAGGGTTGCAAGTGTGTCGCGAGTGCATCATCGGCACGCTAGCTATATGTAAAGGGCTGAGCTAAGAGAGCTTTGTAATGCTTCAACGTAAAAACCTAACCACTTACATACACCAAGGACCGAACTTTGTACCCCATACATGCAAAGCATGCACTCTACCACTGAGCTACACCCCCTTTGACAGTGCTTAAGAGCAAGAGCTGTGAGCCAGAAACAAAGCAGGGCTGGAAACAGCAAAAAAACTCTATAGCTAAAGAAGTACTTTGGTTCAACTTGCATAGGTTTTTTGCTCCCGTGGGTGCTAAAAGGCACGAACGGGGCTCGAACCCGTGATCTTCAGTGTACAAGACCGACGCCTTGCCTCTTGGCCACCGCGCCTCGCACGCAATGGTTTGTCGAGGCAATAAACACGGTAGATAATTCTCCTTCAGTTGATTTAATTTTTGCAGCAGAAAATGCTAGCAAGAAGCCCACCGTCGACACACTTCAATACAAAACCTCTGGGGATTAAACCCAGGACCTCATACCACTGAGCTACATCCCCACCAGAAACCCCTGCATGGACCAATGACATATTTTTGAATGTACAGTGGTAACAAAACACTAAATTGGTCCAATTAAAAGCAGGTTGAAACATTATAAGAGGTAAACAAAAACTTTGGAGATGCAGGGGATTGAGCCCTGGACCTCATACATGCAAAGCATGCGCTCTACCACTGAGCTACATCCCCTTCTTCAATTGCCCAAACCGACGCCTTGCCACTTGGCGACCGCGTCTCACACGCAAAGGTTTGCAGAGGCAAAGAGCACGGTAGACAATCCTCTTTCAGTTGACTGAGTTTTGCAGCAAAAAGCGCTATGAATAAACCTGTCATTTAGGCGCTTTAACACATAACTGGAGATGCTGGGGATTGAACCCAGGACCTCATACATGCAAAGCATGCGCTCTACCACTGAGCTACATCCACACTGTGCCACCTTGTGAGGAACAATGGCATGTTTGTAAATGTACAGTGGAAACAAAGTACTTAAGTAGTCCAATTAAAGCAGCTGGCAACATTATAAGAGAGAAAGTTTGGAAATGCAGGGGATTGAACCCTGGACCTCATACATGCAAAGCATGTGCTCTACCACTGAGCTACAACCCCTTTGTGAGTCATGGCCTTGATTTGCACTTTTCTCTTTCAAAAATCCAAATGGCAAGCGTACAACTAGCAAAGGCCGGCAAGCCAAGGCATAGGAGCTTTGCGTACACAGACGAAGTGTCATAGGCATAAAGGCACGGACGGGGGTTGGACCCATGATCTTCGGTTTACGATACCGACGCCTTACCACTTGGCCACCATGCCCAGCAGTCTGATTGACCACTCTTTTAAACTATGAGAATCTCGCTCAAGATGTCAGGCGCGCAACGCCATTCTTGCTTTAAGAAACCCTTACGACAAACTAAAACGGGCCGCATTTTCAGCATGGGCTCGTCTTATTCATGGCAGTACATACATCCAGCTTGACTCCAGTAAAACATGTGGCACATTAATTCCCTGCCTAAACTGTTCATTCTCTGTCTATGTTTCCTTTTTCGTGATCCCTTTTTAACAGTCAACTCATGGCAATGACACACAATTTACCAGCAACATGGACACAGGAGCCCAGCAAAGACTTTCTGGGATTGCTCTGAATGGATTAGGCTAGTTTACATATCGAGCATACTGAGAGGGTTGCAACTGTGTTGCGAGTGCATTAATGGCATGCTAGCTATATGTAGAGGGGTGAGCTAAGAGAGCCTTGTAATGCTTTTTAGAAATTGTTGAGGCACATAATATGGTAGAACATTTTTGTACTGCCCCCAGAAATTGGGACATAAGACTTTTTGCTCACAAACTCAACAGCTGTTTCTTTGTCAGTTGAAGTCAGGAAAATTACAGCCTTTCTTTGCGCCAAACGTTAATGACAAATTCCGCCTAAAAACCCTAAACAAGAACTAAGATCTAGAAACTGGTGAAAACTGTAGACAGGCCAAAAAAAGGAATGAGCTGACATATTTGTAGAGAACATGCATGGGTTAGACTCTGGCATAAAAACATTATTAATAACATTTGTTCTGTTTTTACATGTGCTCCTTTCAGCTCTAATAAATAAACCTATTAACACATTTTCTTTTGGTCCATGTTTTAGTAGCATCAGGTAAAAGAAACGGGGAAGAATTTTTTATGAGGCTGGAGTTCTGGATGGCTTCTGCGAGTTGCAGACCCTCATTGTAGCTGTGAGAGAGATGGTAGAGTACATATATAGGGTGCTAGACTGTGACTATTCCATAAGACCTTTTTTTTTAAGTTTAGGCTGTTCATTTATCATGTTGTAGAAGTACATTGGAAAACTGATTGAGAAAGGGGTGGTGTTCTGAGAATTTAGACTGGTGTTCTGGGTGACATCTGCCTTCCTGGTAGGTCATAGAAAGCTCAAAATATTTTATGAAGCTATTTTATTTTATTTTTATTTATTTTAGCAGCTTATGTTAAATAATTCTGAATGTAGTGTAGTTTCCCACAACCATATGGAAATATTGAAAGGCAAAATTTGAAATATTTTAGAGAAGCAGCACAACATTTAAATCGTCTGTCATTATTATGGCTTGCTTGTCACCCTGTTACATGAATGTTTCTTACCACTCTATTTTCCACTTTCTGTGGCAAATTTACAATATGTGTATTTGTCTTTTTCAATATTTGTTTGTTTTAGTGAAGTGGAATTTGAATGATGAAGAGCAACACCGCCAGTTAAACATCATGGAGAATATTGCCACAGGCTGTGTCTTTACAATTGTGGTAATCAATGTCTTCATCACAGCATTTGGGGTTCAACGGCCCAACCAGAACTAGTGATACAGATCTTCAAACATACCAGGTAATTACTATCTCATGTCTTGTGTACTGCAAATAATCAGTTTATCAAAAATGCTTTGAAAATATGTAAAATGTTGTGTGCCTAACACCTTTTTTTAAGTACTGAATATTAGCTTTCCCACACTTAATTGTGGGACATGGGTACACATGCGTCCTGTAGCGGGTTAACACCCCCCCACACATACACACACTAACGATGCATATGCTTTAACTATTTGTTGTACCTGTGGCACAAATGTTTTATGTGTTTTGTTAATATATCAGTTTGCTGTATTGTTATACAACAATGCTCTCATGTATGTGAAGTAGGGGTGTGCAATATATATATTCTACGATAATATGTTAATTGCCGTGTTAACAATGCGTGAGCTGACGCTACAGACTGGGTCACGAACACGCGACTGACTGGGCCACGAGCACGCTACTGACTGGGACAAAAACAACAATCAGAACGCCTTGACTCCTCACACTTTAGTATAGGCTGCTGCAAATGCGCATTGAGAGTGTCCACACTGTGTGCTGGCCTAAGCTAAAACTAGCATAGCTGCCTAAACAGCACACTTACAGCTAAAAATAAGTGAATACACTGCGCCAGAGGAAGAAACTCAGACCTTACCAGCCTCACAGTCTACCGCTTTAGATTTTACTCCTAGGTGAGTATCACGCTGGACCAGGAGAGGTGCCGGGGATGATCAGCAGGATGAAGGGGGCTGACGCAGGTGCAAGGTTTTAACCAAAAATACTTTACTGGTAAAAACCAAACAAACACTAAGCAAAAACAAACATGAATTATCAAACCAGAAACACATACAAACAGGGTCTACACACAACAATAGACAATGAACCACAAAGGAGAGGGCAAAACAGGCAGACTATATACACTGGATAACGAGAGGAAACAGGAGACAGCTGGTGACAATGGGAACCAGGTGGAGGGCGGAGACGAGGATCACATGACTATAAAACAGAACCACATGGTCAAAGGCATAAACACAAGCACATGGACTACAAACAGAAACGTAAACAAACAGGCAAGGACGAGGGAAACAGGGCAGGACTTGACAGAACCCCCCCTTTAAAAGCGCCGCTCCAGAGGCGCGAAAGTGAACACACCCCTGGAGCCCGCCCAAGGGGGAGGCCAGAACAAAACAAGATAAACACTAGACAAGACATGGGACTGGAAACTGGAATGGGGACTTAGGACAAGACTGAACAGGGGACTGGACAAGACTGGACTGGGGATGGAACAGGAAACGAGACATGAGACTGAACTGGGGACCGAACGAGATACTGGACATGAGACGGAACACCAGACTGGACAGGGGAACGATCACAAGACTGGACTGGGGATGGAACAGGAAACGAGACATGAGACTGAACTGGGGACCGAACGAAAGACTGGACATGAGACGGAACATCAGACTGGACAGGGGAACTGACATGGGACTGGGCCAAAGACTGGACAGGGGAATGGACAGGAGATGAAAACAATGACAGGGGAACAGGAACATATACTACGACTGGGAAAGGAACAGACACATTGACAGGCACAGGAACAGAGAAACCAAAGGAAACCGGGACAGGAACGGATACAGACACAGGGACAGGGACTAGCACAGTAATAGGGACCAATACACAACCTGGGACAGGGGGCACGACAAAAGACGGAACATGGGCAGGACCAGGATAAGACATAGAAGCCAAACGGGAAACAAAGTCAGGAGCCGCCCGAGGGGTGGAGTCAGGAGCCGCCCGGGGGGCGGAGTCAGGAGCCGCAGCAGACCGGACCACCGTCCGGGGAGCAGGCACAGGAACAGACCGGACCTCCGTCCGGGGAGCAGGCACAGGAACAGATCGGACCTCCGTCCGGGGAGCAGGCACAGGAACAGACCTGGGGGCGGAGTCAGAAGACGCCCGGATCACTGTCCGGGGAGCAGGAACAGGAGCCGACTGGGGAGCAGGGATTGCGGCGACGTCCACGGAGGCAGCGGGCCTCGCTGCATTGACGTCCACGGAGGCAGCGGGCCTCGCTGCATTGACGTCCACGGAGGCAGCGGGCCTCGCTGCATTGACGTCCACGGGAGCTGCGGCGGCGACGCCCACGGAGGCAGCGGGAGCTGCGGCGACGCCCACGGAGGTAGCGGGAGCTGCGGCGACGCCCACGGAGGCAGTGGCGACGCCCTCGGAGGCAGCGGCGACACCCACGGGAGCTGCGGCGACGCCCACGGAGGCAGCGGGAGCTGCGGCGACGCCCACGGAGGCAGCGGGAGCTGCGGCGACGCCCACGGAGGCAGCGGGAGCTGCGGCGACGCCCACGGAGGCAGCGGGAGCTGTAGTGATGCCCACGACGGCAGCGGTGACGCCCACGGAGGCAGCGGGAGCTTCGGCGACGCCCACGGAGGCAGCGGGAGCTGCGGCGACGCCCACGGAGGCAGCGGGAGCAGTAGTGATGCCCACGACGGCAGCGGCGACACCCACGGAGGCAGCGGGAGCTGTGGTGACGCCCACGGAGGCAGCGGGAGCTGCGGCAACGCCCACGGAGGCAGCGGGAGCTGCGGCAACGCCCACGGAGGCAGCGGCGACACCCACGGAGGCAGCGGGAGCTGCGGTGACACCCTCGGAGGCTGCTCTGAGCGGCCGAGAGGTCATAACACAGGGAAGGGGAGCCGCGACGCTGTGGGCGAGTAGGCGGAGATTGTCTCTGGCGGCAGCATCGGAGTATGAATATCCCCGCTCCAGACCACTGGGTGGCACCCGAGCGCCAGCGGGGCTGGAGAATGGCACCGTGAAAGAATGCTCGCGCTGCCACGAGTCCAAGCGGGCAGAGTGTTGCAGCTGCTTTGCAGGGTTTTGGGGCAGCTGCAACTCCGGAGCAAAGCACGGGCCCAGTACACACTCCCATGCCTCTGGTAGCGCAGTGAAGTTCTGCACCGGCTCACGGTTCCTCCTACCGCCAGAGGGACTAGAGAGTGACGCCGCGAGGGAGTGCATGGGTGGCCGTGCTTCAGAGCAGGTGGGGGCTCGAGACTGCCTCGTGCCGAGAGCCACCGCCTCAACCCGGAGACCTCCCACCCTTAGCTCGCCTGAGCTCGCTCCCAGATCCCCTACCCCCCCCCAAAAAATTTTCAGGGGGGTTGGCCCCATGCTTCCTCCCGGATCCCCTCCTACCTTTATTCCTGGAGGTATTTCCAGAAGGCTTGGAGGGGACCCGCACCAAGGCTGCACGGACCAGTGAGGGATCTGGAGCGGGGGGAGTCTCCGGAGCTCGCTGACGGAAAGGCTCCCTGCGTATGGCGAGCCTAGAGCCGACAAACCTTGCTGCGTCCGTTGTGGTGGTTCATTCTATCACGCTGGACCAGGAGAGGTGCCGGGGATGATCAGCAGGATGAAGGGGGCTGATGCAGGTGCAAGGTTTTAACCAAAAATACTTTACTGGTAAAAACCAAACAAACACTAAGCAAAAACAAACATGAATTATCAAACCAGAAACGCAAACAAACAGGGTCTACACACAACAATAGACAATGAACCACAAAGGAGAGGGCAAAACAGGCAGACTATATACACTGGATAACGAGAGGAAACAGGAGACAGCTGGTGACAATTGGAACCAGGTGGAGGGCGGAGACGAGGATCACATGACTATAAAACAGAACCACATGGTCAAAGACATAAACACAAGCACATGGACTACAAACAGAAACGTAAACAAACAGGCAAGGACGAGGGAAACAGGGCAGGACGTGACAGTGAGGATCATCTTCACTCAGGTAAAGCTGGTTTGGATGTGAAAAGACTGACGTTGCTCAGAAGACTTCAGTTTGCAGATTTTGTCAGAAAGCAGCCGTTAAAGATCAGCAAAGTTTAGCGAGTCATTTACTAAAAAAGGCACCCCGTGCCCCAAACTACTGGGATAAAGCGGAAGATAATGGATGGATGGATATTAATATCCTTTAAGAAGTGCAAGCTAGTAAAATATGAATTTTACAAACACATTTTTAAATAAGGTGAAATATCATTTAATAATAGCAACTAAACCGGCTGAGTCCTCCGTGACCCATCCAAGCCAGGCACCCAAAATTTTGTTACAATTTTTTTTTGGTTTACCTTCTTCAAACACCCAGTATACAGACCAGCAGTTCTGCCTTAAGCTTAAGCTAAGGAACTGTCACTAAAGCTAATTTAGTCTCAGTGCTGCATTTATTTCTGTTTTCCCTTTATGTTAATAGAAATCTAGATTTGTTGTTTTATTCAGATTCATCCATAAAATAGGTAGTTTTACCTAACTTCAGGTAATTGTGATGTTTCTGGTTTCCTTATTGTAAATATATTAATCAGACTCATCATTCAATGCCTTATTTACCCTGTTATTAATAGCCAGTCAATAAATAACTCTTACTGAAGTTAGACCTGGTGTGTGAATCAATATTATGTCAAGCTGTGCAGATTCCTGATTTTGTGGAATAGCCTTCACCTTATTTGAGATTAAATAGGATTGTAATTATTGTCTATACTTAAACTAAGCTAAACTACCATGTCTATTTACACATATTTATGTTGCACCAATTAATCTGAGAATTTCTTCTCAGCCACAGCAAAATCATCATGCTTCATAAAATCAGTTTAGCAGATCCATTTAACTGTGTGAAATACACTCCCTCCACAATGTGGAGAAATAATCATTTTGTAGTAATGTTGCAGTAATATCAACTTAGGCAATAGTGAGTCACTGTAGTGATAAGCCTGTCATCAGTTCTAACCCTTTTTTAATAATTTTATAATACATTATAATATATTATATATTATAATATTATTAATGCATTAATAATAATGTACTGTTCCCAATACTACCATTTAAAGACTGACAAATATTTTTGTTATGCAAAACGTCATGCTGCAAATTCATGCTGTTGGTGAACGTGGGTTTAGTATCTGAGATGTGTTTTTTCATGGTAGAAAGAGCAGTGATCCATATGTTAACCATCTGTTTTGGTTCCTCCACCTCACAAACGCCAGCATATAATCCAGAATAATGGGAGCATCATGGGATCTCATCTGCCAACACTTTAGGACATCTACAACAGCGGGCCATGACAAAATGACAACGTGCTGTCCAAATTACAGCTGACTCCTCCTATCCTGGATCATCCCTTCCAGCTACTTTACTCTGGTAGATGACTCAGAGTCATCAACGCCAGCGCAACCAGACATACTAACAGGTGCTCACTAACCACAGTGGTTTGAAGTGTATTATAGTATAACTCCTGTGTAACATAATGCTCAGTTATTATGCAGATAACTGAAAATTTGCAGATAACTGCACAAATGTTAATTTTTACAAATGTTCATGTTATTCTGTAACATACTGTACAGAATAGTTACAGGTCTTCTCAGACCTGCATATGTACAGATATTCACACATGTCTTAAGCTCCTAGCATAATGACTCTTTCTTATTATTTATCTTGTTTATTGTGTTTTACTTTATTTGTCCATGCACGGTAAAAAATAATCAGATGTGATCACAGAACAGAGCTAGTTCAGAGTAGGCTACTGATCTAGCCAACAACAGAATACATGTAAATAAAGTATGAAATGTCTAAATACTGATGAAATATGTTTATAAAATTAAATTAATATGTAGAAGCTGGATGGATTACTACCTATTTCTCAACTGCACTATTACAAACCCCTAAGAATTATTAATAATAATTAATTAACCTGATCAACTTTATTCTTTTTGTACATATATGTTAATTTTAAATTTCATTCCTGCGACAGATTTCAAAAGTTTGGCACAGGTACAATAGGAAATTTGTTAAAATGATTTTTAAAATCCTGGTTTGGGACCTTTTACAGGTAAAATTGTGAACAGGTAACAGGTGATGTCTTTTTCTTCAAGTCTGTCAATCAGGTAGGTACACAGGGCAGGGCGAACACTACATGACACAAACTAATCACACACACAAAATAAAGGAAACAAGCTGGCAAAGAAGAAAAAGGAACTAGAAACTTTCAGAAAAAAAAGGCAAGCAGGGAAGCGGGAACATGAACAAATGCTGGCTCTGCAACTAAGGAAAGAAAGAACAAACGACGAGAAACACCTAAATACACTAAACGACAGTTGGGCCAGGAGCTAGAAACAGGTAAGGACCGGGCAGGACAAGGGATAGGCCAAGGTCAAAGACAAAATAAAACAAACACACATGGCAGGGAACACAAAGGTACATGGCAGAGACATAAGAAACAGACAGGGCAGGGCAAGACAAGAAAACACAAAGGACCATCCAGACTGTTGCCAGTGCAAAGTTTAAAAGCTAGCTGTTATCTGTCACGTTATAGGGGTCCATTAATGACAAAGGCATGGGTAAAAGGCTCATCTGTAAAGCACCCATTAAGGCTGAGGGGTCTACATGCATTTTGGAGCAAAACTATAAAGCTTTTTCTGGCGATTTCATCGTTTTTTTCAGGAAGACAATGCTAAGCCACATTCCACACATTTTACAGCAGCATGGCTTCGAAGTAAGAGAGTGCTGGCCTCCCTGCAGTGTCTTCCTTTGAAAATGTGTGATGCATTATCAGCTGCAATATATGACATTGGACAGTCTAGACTGTTGAGCAGCCAAAGTGTTATAACAACCAAGAAATTCCTTGCAATAAAGTAAATTGAAACATCTGGTAAGAGCAACAACATGCAGGTCAGAAAAACAAAAGAAGAAGAGGGTCATTGACATGATGTGCATTTTTTATCTCCACACTTAACGTAGGCTAATATGAACCAATTTTTTGTAAACTAATAATTTGTTGTTATTATTATTATTATTATTATTATTATTATTATTATCATTTACAAAAATACCTATTTATATATTAAACTATTTTTAATGTAGCCATATAAAACCCTAACCCTAAACCCTAACCCTAACCCTAACCCTAAACCCTAACCCTAACCCTAACCCTAACTTTTCCACTGAGTGAAAAGGTTGCAATAAGCAAGGACATCAAAATATGCCACTGAGAAAGTAGAATATTTAGGCAATAAATAGAGCAACTAGGGGACAAGGTTCAATTGAGGTTCAAAAAAGGAAAAACAACCAAACAAAGACTGCCAGAAGGATTTTAGCACAGGGCATGACTAAAACTAAAGGAGTCACAAAGATCACCACGCTTTGAGTTAAGCTTAGTGAGTTTAACCTTTGTCCAGCATACTCGATGGAACAACTTTAACTGACTAAGACTGTGTTTGGCACAATGTGAAGCAGTATGGATGCAGTGAATTAATTTGTTTCAGTTTTCTTACACAAAGGTGAACGGTAATTTCTGTTCCCACTGTTGTTTAAAAACAGTACTAGGACTGGGGAACAAAGAGAATGTGAGGTTATATAATTTTGAAATAATACTTCTGGCATGACTTAATGTGAGCCAACTGATGCAGTCATCAGTCTAGTGAGGAGTATTTGTTCATGAAGAAATTTGCTGAACAGCACCTGATAGGATAATTGAAGATTTATCTTGAGTTGCTCTGTCATCCGTTTTGCAATTTCTATCCGAGCGTCTGTGTCACTCTCTGTCAGGTATTGCAGCATCTGAATTTTGTAAGGGTGCCAATTATAAGTAGACAAAATTGAGTGAATTGAGGCATAGCCAACCTCACATTCCAGAAACAGATAATGAGTGCTACATTGTGAGCTCTTGCTATATGAGGCCAGAACATTTGCAGTGTTTTGTGGTCTTTCGGTTTACTGTTGACAGGATCTGTTTCTCAAAATTTGGCAAGAAGTATGGCCACTGCACTGTTAGTAATGGGAGGACTCTGTGGATGACTCTGTGGATGAATGACATATGTGCGTTGTTCACCAGAAATGAGGACACTCGCAACATGTTCTGCTTGGGAAAACGTTATCTTTCACATCGCCTGTACAGAAGAAATATAGATGTGTAAACATGAGAATTACCTTACTTAAGTAGAAATTTTGGTTATTTATACTTATTTATACTGGAGTAATTATTTTTCAGCTGACCTTCTACTTCTACTCTTTTCACTTTTTTTACACCATTATCTGTACTTTCTACTCCTTACATTTTAAAAACAGCCTCGTTACTCCTATTTCATTTCAGCTTTTTTTCATTCATGTACATTTACATTCCAATAAAGGTTATTGGTAACATGCCTTTTTGAAGTTTTTGAAGCACCATTACAATACTTATAGGCACCTAGTCACCATATCTTCTGCTCCATGAAACACGTTAATCCTCAGTCGTACACATATATAGTTCTTTAATATATCTGCATTGTACTAAAATACATTCTTTTTTTTTTTTATTGGCGTATATGAGCTGAAAAAGGAAGCATCCCAAAATTATCAACATTAACATTTTAATTTAATGTTATCGTCATTATGTTTTTTTGACAGCTTTGGCAACGATATGTTTAATGTGCATTATTATTTAAATACATCCCTTGAAAACTTAAAGGTCCTGCTGCTTCTCCCTACAGGACCTTTACTTGATTTTTGAGGTTCCTATGCGTAATAAAAATATGCATTTAAGAATAAGGTACTTATAACCATATGATTAAACTTAGGGTCCCATTTATTTTAAAGTTCAGTTTTAAACATGTGAATAGGACATTATAACACTTGTTCTACTGTGAGTTCTAATATATTTTCAAAACCGACACTCATGACCATGCATGTCGACAAAGTTTAGACATCCCTAACATCCTAAGACTAACTTTACTGTCAAGTCCTCTCTATAATTCCACACTGTAATTCATCATTAGGACCTCACCTAAAACCCTGAAGATGCACCTGTTTCCTCATCAGTGTGCTCTATTTCTGTAGCCTGCCGCTGTGTTTCCTGCAGCGCATACAAATTAATTCATTAGTGGTGACATTTTCATGGGATTTCTAAACTGAAGTCGAAAGCCAGGCTAGCTTGACAGTTCATTTTAACACGGTTAACTGACATTAGCTAGGATTTCATTTTAAATAAATGTGCCAACTGGTTGTTTAGTTTCCTACCTCTCCATTTGTTAAGCCATGATGTATCGACTTTCATGTCCACGTCCTAGCCCCTATTGAACTCATTCATACTCTCATTAGTTTGTTGGACTCTCTTTAAGTCATTTAGTGCTTTCCTTTTGATGAGAAAGAGAAGAGAACATGCCTGCACTTGATGGGGTGAGAAAACTAAAGTTTGGCACCACTGGGCTCTAATGTTAGCTATACTGAGTAATGTTTTGACAAGGTCCGGACCGTCATCATTTCTAACTTGGGTTATGATTCAGTGCCATAATCTGTAAATTGCAGTAGCCTAGTATCAGCATCTTATACCATCAGCAACTGAAAGACAAAACAAATTACAAATACCGTTCAGTATACTGCCCTTTGTGGATGTTTCGCCTTCAAGAAAGTGGATGTTTCGCCTCCAAGAAACTAAACTCTCAAAGAGCATGGCCAACATTCAGCTTTTCCAGCTTTTTAATTAAATGTTCCATTCAACCTTTAAAGAAACAGCTACGTTTATTCTATGAGAATATCATAGTGATGTAAATGGGCATGCAAAATGCAGAATCTTCTTAGTTTTCATGCTTCATTAATCACACACACACACACAGGTTTTGCAGATTGGTGATCCAGGTGATCTAAGTATGAACTAAAGCACCAACACTCAAAAAAAGTAGAGTACCAGAGAAAGTTCTTGAACAGAATGTTTTCTCACAGTGAACCTGTATAAAGCTTCTGAACAGTAGTTGGCCAGAGCTGTTAAACGGTTCTATTTAAACATTCAAAGGCTTTTATGAAATTAAACTCAAAGCTTTTACCCACTTCATTTTATTTATGAAGATGACATTCAGAGGTTCAAGAGTTCATGTTGTTGGCTGGAGCATTTAATCTCCCACAATGACCTGAACTGTGAAAAACATAATTATGAATTATAAAACTAAAGCTAGTAAGGCACTGATAACTTGGTTATTCAACATTAAAATGAGTTCCCCTGTATTGGGCTAAATGTAAGAAAAGTGTTTAGGTATGACGTCTCCTATGTCACGATGTAGCTATCAAAGCCCACAGACAAGTAAATTATGGGAGCAAGCTTGCTGAGTTACTGAAAATCTAAAGGCATTACAAGGTTTTGAATCAGCTAAAATTACACTCTTTTAAAGAGCATACAAAGACCAAATTTGTTCTTAGAACAAACTAGTGTCAATTTTTGGAATTAAAACAAACCTCAGCAAGTTACCCACCATCTAAAACAATATTTACAGAATGTACACAGATGGTTTTGGTGAAAAGTTGATGACAGTATTTGCTCAACCTAGTTTGGCATAACAGAAATTACAGGATGTGTGTCCTGGGATGAATGTGCTTTTTCTCTAGTGTTCTTCATTCCATCTTGGTTCCACTGTATGAGTACGACAAGAGTATCTGCCCAGCATGCTGACCCAGTCCAAACGCTGTACAGCTGAGGACAGAACCAGTTACAAACTTGCCCTCTGTAAAAGACAGAATGATGGATGAATAAATTAAAAATGTTTTTCTTTTCTTTTCCTTAATTATGTACAAGGCAATGAGACCTACCCTTATGGTAGTGAAGTAAGGCCAGTCCCAATGCTATGCTGAAACAACAGAGGAAGAAGAGAGGACCTAGAAGAATGAGAGGAAAGGATAAATAATAAGGTGTTGGAACAGGAAGAAAGATTACTATTAATACAAGAGCATGCAGTGAGCGTCTCCGAGTGTCAACAACCGTGACACCCTTTAAAAAGTGTGCAGTGGTCTGCTGACAACTAACTATCTCCATATCAACAGTAGTTGATCCATGTTTGCTTTTTAGATAAAAACAAAGATCTGTAACAACAGCAAAAATTCTCACAGGTGATCTTTGTGCTCCACCATCTTGTTTCTACTATTTACTCCTATTGTGCAAGGCTCTCTGTTGATGATGCATCCTTTGACGTTTCTTGGTTCCAGTAAAAACTGGTGCAAATGCAGGCTGGTTCCCTGAATAGCTCTCTGGTTCTAGGAAGCCTAAAAGGAACCATTTTGTGCCAGGCGTCAGGCAGCAATGAGATATGAGAGTTGTGCTAAAAATATGCCCTCGCCATTAATTCTTTTATGTTTACATTTTTTACTTTCATAGATGTGAATATGTACTATTCAGAGCATGACAAGCATTCATATTGAATGATTCATTGTCTGAACATGTAGGTTTCCTTGTTGTCTGCCATGCTAGTTGCAGACACTTCTAATTATGGCTATAAGCACAAAAAATGCAGAAGGAAATTAAATGTAAATATTCTAGTAATTACCAGTTAACCATTTAATCTTCAAAAGGGTTCCCATCATCAGCATTTTTAGATGACCAGCTCTGACAGATTTATTTACTATCTATGCATTTTCAGACCTTTAAAGGAAGCCACATTTATCCATGGCTTCCTTTGCTCAGGGGCAAATGTATTTGTGTGAGTGAGTGAGTGAGTGAGTGTGGGTTTACCCCTGTCGTTAAGCACATAGCGCTCCTTGTGGACGGGTTTAGGGTTAGTTCCACTTAGTTCTGGGGCCTCTGTGGAAAGACAGTGTGGGCTAGTGTTAGTCACTACTTTAGTTGCTTGAAGTTAAGTTCAAGGGTTCAAAAAGCACAAAAAAATCCTCTGTACGTTGCTTAAAGCTTGTGTATGAAATAGATTTCCCTGCCTGCTGTCAAATGCAGAAACTCCTATAGGGCGGCCATATGACCACATTACTGTACAGCAGGGACTCACAGCTGTTCATTCTGATGAGTGACCAAATCTGAGATTAACCATTTGTTTCTGTGATAAATGTACTCAATTAGGAATACTGTATAACAAAAACTTTATGCCCAAAAGTATACAGACACCTCTTCTAATTATTTATTGCATTCTGCTTATTTACTGGAGCAGTTTATTGAAAAGGCTAATTTGCATTTGCATTCCACTTACTCAAAAAAAATTTTAAACTAGAGTTTCTTTGCATGGTCGGCTTAGAAGCTCCAGTTATAAACCATTTACACATACAAAATTATTTACAAATATTTACAAATTACGTTTGGAACATTATCATACGTTTAATGTCCTGCTTACTGGTACTATTCCACCGTCACAGCATTAGCACAGTTGCTTACTGCGTCAATAAGATTACTTGCTTACTGTACAAGTCAGAACTTGCAAGTAGGTCCAGCATCCAACTGATGCATTTATTTCTGTGTATATTCAGCTTTAAACATATATGGTTGAGGCTCAATTCATAACCAGACACTGTATTGATTTTTTGGAGTAAAACTGCTTTGCTTCTCGATCGGCGTCACTCTTTTATGCACCCCTCTGTCATGTTTTTGCCCAGATTTATACAAAACTGAGCTTAGGAAAGAAGTGATTCCAGTTAGTGAGTCCAAAATGGCTGCCACTCCTTTTAGCTTACAATTGTTCCAGTTTTATAGTTCATAGTGACTCATACTGTGTTCTAAGCCATACTGACTTATTTGCATGTTCTCAATTAAAACCCTGTTGTGGTTTGAGCAGGTTTTAAGAATTTATTCAAAGTAACAGTCTAAATGACTACTTACTTCTGGTGTTTGTTAGCACCATTAGCCTAACAGCTCCTATCCTTACCTAAAGAAGCTAAATTTGGGCACCAAACATGTCTTATCTGTGGAAAACCATGTAAAATTGGATTTCTTAAAGGTGGCTAATTGTTGACACAGCCTTTAATTGTGCAAACACAGTTTATATAATCTCTGTAAAGCACTACCAACAACAGTCACTGCCACATGAGACTAAGGTCACCATGCCCAGTAGAGGTTAGGTTACTACAGGGATGACACAAGATTGGACAAACAAAAAGGTGTCTATAAACCTTTGGACATATAGTGTGTCCAAGGATGGACCAGATGGACGTAACTTACATATATAGAAGTAACAACACATAAAGCTCATAGTTGTGGTTAGCAAAGCATAAGTTCACATCACCAGACAAATGCCAGCCTTTTAAATGTATGTCTATGAGCTCCCATATATGTACATATGAATATGTAGATATGGTTGTGCTTACCTCTGCGGTACACACGAGTAGGCAGGCTAAGGTACAGGTCTTCATTATGAAGGTGCAGTGCTCGATAAAACTCATGACAAGCCTCCTCCCCTTTCTCCTGCAGATGGCTTAGCAACTCAGCCAACCGTGTGGCAGCAGGCACACTCAAGTTACGGAACTGACAAACAAAAGAACAGCATTTGTGTGGACTGTAGGACACTCCTTGTTGTCTAGACATTTATAAAAGGTGTCTGATAGGGCTGCACAATTGCGATTTTGGCAATACTGATATTGCAAAATGCTAATATTAGATAAATTAGAAAAAATATTTTTTTAATTTATGTTTTGATGAAGCAATGTGTTCATGTTATCCCACAAAAGTACAAACAATGTAGGACAATTATAATGCAATGTGTATCATATCACGGTGGATATCTGATCATTGTGGAAGGGCACAAGCAGCATGGGATGTTCCACCAATGATTCCTGCTAGCTTGCATTTATGAGCATTATACTTTGCTACTCGGAACATTGGTGTGTTGACAAGGACACGCTGTTATGAGCAGTTTTAGCTCATTAGCTCAACTGAGGCAGTCAACATGAAAACCAATCTCTCTAGGCCATTTTTGATTTAAAAAAAAAACAACATGTTTTGAAATGTATTCCTGTGCATGATGATCAATGTATGTGCAACACTACTGCTATCAATTAAAAGCACTTCAGATTCATCTAATCTGAAATCTGTCAGTCAAAGTGAGGCTGTGTGTGGTAAATAGTGTGCATGCTGCCTTTGCTGTAATGCAGGTGACTGCAGGTGTAACAAGGAAAAATTAACAATCACAATTAACAGTAGGAGGAAAACTAGCAGGGCAAAATTATTTGGTTAAACAATTGTTGGGTGAGATTTGTCTAAAAAGAGGCAGCACTTCCACATGATAACTGAAAAGATACTGTAGCTGAACTAACTGTCTATATACCTGAGCCTGGACTGGAAGCTAACCTAGAAGTTCACTGAATTAAAAAAATTACAGAACTTAGACCCAGAACTTAAACAAGAAGCTAGTTTCAGTTCAGTAAACCCAAGGCAGGTATTTATGGTAGGGAGTAACTATATGGTAATATTATAATAATCAGCTGTACTAACCTAAACATTACAGGGTAACAATATTGAGGTGCAAACTATTTAGTAATAGAATGAAAAACAATACTGAAAATTCTAATAATTCTTAATTCTTGATATTGTTTTCACACTTATAAGAATAAGGCGTCCAGCATGATATATGTTTAATTAATGGTTATGTCAGTACAATATGATACCACTATTTTGTTATTAAACTTTATTACTTGTTGCCAAGTACTAATTTATTATTCAATAACAACTTAAAAATTAGCATAGCATTTTTGCTAAGTGCAATTTTGTCACCATAACATTACTATATCATGACCCATTTATTTCTGAGCTGTAAACAAATTTGCACTGCTAGGGGAAATGTAATTAATAAGTTACTAACAGTAATTTAAAAGGACCAAGTTTCTTGATGAACAAAAAGGTGTTGGCACATTTTGATAACAAGACGCTACAAACAGCTTATAGATCAAATGAAAGTCAATCAAATGAAAATGACAAATCAGTCACTGTCAAGTCAGTAGATCACTCATAAAAGAAGAGCACAGAGCACAGACACAGTTTGCCTTCCCTTGTAAGTCGAGGTAAAAAATCTGCAAAGATACATAATAAAAATTGACATAGGGGATTCCACCAGGAACACCAAACTGCAGTTTACTGATGGGAAATAACTTACTTTCTGTGCTTCTCTGTCTGTCAGTATCTGGGGGTAAATGCGGTTCAGCTGGAGGACAAGTTTATCCAGGAGCTCAGTGCCCACACGCTGCTCAGAGCACAGAAACTGGGAATCTTGCTGCAGCTGTTCTTGGTACCTGTCTGAGAAGACAGGATAAGCAGACATAGAGAAAGTCTTATTTTTAAGTTTTATTTTTATCGGGCTTTGCCTTCTTGCAAGTAACAGCACCTTTTTACAGTAAACACATCTTAAGGGGTCGTTTTGTACATACTGAGCATCATGAAGGGAAGAAAGACAGTTTCTTAAAAGACCTTAAATATAAATACTCCACATAGAAATCATGATTGTTCAGGGTTTATTAAAATACATTATATTTGAGTCAGAGAAAGACAGAATGGAGAAAAAGTAAATAGAGATAAAAAGTATCAGTATTTATATCTAAGTTCTATGCTTGTTCTGTTTTTAACACTACAAATCCACAGGAAAAGTTGATATGGTACATTATATATGGTGTTTTAACATAAAAATGTGGGTTTGTCTATTTGTAATAATAAATAAAAGTGTTCTGTTTAGTTAATACAACATATTCCAATACTATGTACCCCATATAGAAGTACATATAGAAAAAACAGTTAGGGTTAAATCTTAAGTCCGTAAACAATAATCATATTATCTTGAGTGTATTTAACAAGACACAGGCTTTGCTCTGTTAACACACTTAATAGAATAAGGGGATCAGGTTTCTGAAATAAAAATCAGGCACATTTCTAATGACTCTGTCAATATAATCATTTAAATAGCAAATGTTTTAATCTTTAAATTAAAAGGGGGTCCCAGTTTCATGTATTTTGTCCATGGTAAATAAAAAAGGCCACTACAGCAGTTTAGGCAGGCCAGAGACAGTCCACCCAAAACTAACACTGTCCCTGAAAACAGGGATATCTGGTTATTCTGTTTTAGAAACTCACTTCATTCACCAATTTAGAAGATAATTATTACATATTAAAACTCAGAAGACACAAGTAGGTTCACGAGTGGTTTAGGACTGTAGATAAAGTGGTTATATGTGTGGGTTAAATGTGTGTTGCAGACATTGTGACCATTGGTTCCTATCACCACCACTGCAAAGTAATAGGTTTCCACGAATTAATAATTTCACATCAAACACTTCTAAATGACTCTGTTTACTTCTGCACTTCAATAACTGAGTGAACTGAGTGAACCGCCGCGGCAGTGCTCGATTGTAATAACGTCTCCTGTTTGGCAACAAGTTAAACTGCCTGCTGGGGAAGAGCTATATATTTAGAAGATGCCACCTTAAACAATTCACACGTTTAGACCTGAAAGTATTGTGTACAAACAAATATACACGTGGGGCACGACTGCTCCAGGAACAGGGGTACTTTAGGGCTGAACGTTTTCTCTAACTGTGGATTAGGTTTGACTGTTTCAGGTACTGTACAACGGTTCGCTGACTTAGGCTAACTGCTAAACGTCTACAGGCTCATGGCTTTGGCACGACTTTCTACTTCGCGAGGAAAGAGTTAATACAAAGAGGTTTAGCGTCCAAGTTTAGAAATCTCACCGAAGCCCAGGTGCAGAAAGAAACCTCCTATCATTTTTCTATAACCAGTAGTAGTAGTTTGAAGGAACGGCTACAATGTTGGGACAGATTGTGATTAATTTACAGTAAACAGCTTTAGTTATAACATGCAGCTTGTTATCAATCGAAGATTTGGGCTGAAACACTTTCGTAAAATTGCGTCCATGTGTAAAACTGCTTCAAATGTCTAATTTCTGTCGTGCTGTACCTCAGGGCGTGTTCAAGTTAGACAGGCTCTTCGTATAACCTTCAAGCGATACACATAACATAACACGGACGGAACTTGTCGAGGCGCATGGTTTGGAAATCTGCGAATCTGTTCTAGTCAATGGCAGCCCACACTCACTGAGTTTACTGAAGGTCGAGCGGCCGTGAGCAACAAGTCAAAGCGCTGAAAAAGTGACAGATGCCAGTAAATACCGTGGTATAAACGATTTCACTCGCCACAAACTCACAATAAGCAGTTTCTCAAAGGAATTACTGACCTGCCATTATGGAAGTGTAGGTGGTTTTCTCGGAGGAACGATTCGCCACTCGTTCGACTCCGAGATCAAGGCACACCATGACGGAATTAGCCGAAGTGTGCCGAACCCCGACGAGTCCGGCTGTTCCAAAATAGCGACAGCATGACATCGCATGCTAGTTTATTAATAGTTCATTCACCCTTTCTAAAACTACTAATTCCTCGTAACGGCGTGTGTTTTTTTTTTAATTTAGACATCGTTTATACGGAATGTTTAAATAGCTTGTACAACTTTGTATAACAAAACACAAATAATCCATAATCCACACATAAATTTGGAAGTAGTTGCTCAGAATGTCCACTGAGGGTCGCTGTTCACGGTGATGTTATTTAGATGCATAATTACAAGATGTGACAAAAAACTGCATATACCACACTTTCAATTAAATAAACCTTTACTCAGAAAAAACAAAAAAAACTTCACAGAGTCGTAACTTTAGCTGAAAGCCTAGCAAAATGAAATGGCTGATTATCACATCTTTAAAACATTTCTCAAGATTTCAGTCCTGGATCCAGTACAGTCTAATGAATTCATATATGTGTATACAGATATGTGTGTTTTTGTACTGTACATGACATAGTTATTGCAACTAATATCCACCATAAACATTTATATGTATAAACTGCAGTGAAACGTAGAAATGTATATCCTAGAATTGACACTACTGTGCAAAAGTCTTAGGCACCTAAGCTCATTGTTTAAAACTCTTCACCAGTAATAACACCAGATATCATTATACCAGATCAGCAATCTTGATTTAGCTTAATTAAGTACTGAATAGTCAAAGCAGGTATTAGATGATAGCGGCAAATAATAATGGGTGTCCACAAGGAAAAGCTCGGAAAGGGTTAGATAAATGCTACTACTTGCAGTATTAATACTATTTTAGTATTTTAATAATAAAGTGTAAACAATTTGTTTCTGGAAAAAAAGCTTTTTCCACAAGTGCCTAAAACGTTTGCAGAGTACTGTACATTATATATATATAAGAGATGCATTTATACATATTTATCAAGATAAAAAGACACAAAAAAAATCAAGTACAGAATCTCACATCTACAACACAGTTATTGCAGTTCGTAGCACTCGTTGGTGATCCTCCTAACTACATTTGCTCATTAATAAACAGGGTTGTCAGAGAATAAAGTCCTGGAGTGATGCATTGTTCTAGAAAAAGGATTATTCCATCCCGGTCCTGAAGCTGCTCTTAAGGCACATATGATAAAAAAAAGAACCAAACAGTAAGAAAGACTCATTCTCAGTTAAGTGCCCAGGCCAGACACTAAATTTGGCCATACTGCTCTGTGAAGTGACCTTAGTCAGGTAGTTTAGAGGTTCACCCATCATAGTCAAACAGTCTATACAGATATTATCCAGATGGGTGGGCTTTTCGGATCAAGCGGGTATTGGTCCTTCCAAAGTGGGTCCTCTAGTCGTTGTCCACCCACACCCACATCGTCCTGTGTGAGCATCAATGTTGGCATTGATTGTTTCCACGCTGCTTGTTCCAAGGTAGGATCATATCCACTGCAGGGTAGCGGGGATGGTGGACAGTGTGTTTTAAGTGGCTGTAGGATACATGCAGTCTGTGTGTTAATATAGGAGGTGGGGGGCATTGCTTTGAAGGGAGGTCGGCTGGGCTGAACGCTCAGAACGTTGTCTTGCTGATGATACCTGTGAAAGAGACAAATGTTGAATGGAAGTTGCAATAAATGTACATACAGGACTGTGCAAGAAACATTTATTCACTTAATTTCTATAGATTTCTAGCCATTAAGTACAAATTCTTTCATGCATCCAGTAGGAGAAAGTCAAAAGACAATCAGTAAAAAAATCTAAAATTGCTCATAAGGTATAAAGAAAATGCAACTCATAACAACCTCTTGCAAGATCTGTTAGACCACCAAAACTGCCACCATCAGATAAAAAGCTTTCATGTTTGAAAGCGAGCAGAAAATCAAGCTCCACTCTGAAAACGTCCACAGGTGTTTCTGTCCATCCCTCTACTGTGAGAAGACCTCAACACTATGGCTCTCAAAGGATGTGTATATAATGGGATGTCATTACAGAGTAAAGGCGTAGATCAATAAAACAATGAAGCTGCTGGTTTTCAGAGCAATGGGCTGATCATCCCGGAGTCCAGACCTCAATGTCCCTCAATGTGTTTGACACTACTTGGATTGCAGAAAATGAAATCGACTTCTAAAACATTGTAGACATTTCCCTTTCAAATTTCACTGCAGATTTCTTTGAAAAACTTAAAGAAAGTCTCTCGTAAAGAAGGTAAGCTATAATAAAAGCGAAACCAGTGAACACACTAAACAGTGCTAAAAGAATTACATTGATTTGTTGACGCTTCTGTGTAATCTTCTGTTAAATATTAGGGTTTTTTTTCTCTGACATTAAAAAATGACAAAATCTGTACTTAAAGGCTGGAAATAAAATAATTAAGAGTGGTCTCAGAAAGAGAATCACAGAACAAGCTTCACTTCCTCTTCTTATAGACACTGCTGAAAATATTTTAACCTGAAACTTTTACCCAAATCATTGGTGCCGTACCTGCATGTAGCGTGCTGATCACTGAAGGTCTGTGGCTGGATATCACGTTGAGGTGCAAATTGCTGTTGTTTGCTGTTGTTGTTGTTGTTATTTCTCTCTTTATGAGTGTAAAAAGTTTCTCTCATTTCCTGTTGGTCCATGTGTTGCCAAAGTGCTTCATCTTCTCTCTTCCTCTCTCTACGTACAAACACACACACACATTGTAAGCAGACACACGCAGCAGGCTCTTACACAACAATGCTTACAGGCATTTACATGAAGTTATCTGTTACAGTGTTTCGTTTGTTTGTTTCACAGCAGTCACTCACTGGAGCCTAATTTGCTATTAAGATTACAATGTAATTTGCTCTCAGAATCTGAATCAATACTGATCCAATACATGCTACACTTTATAATGAGCTAGTTTTAACTGAAGCACAAATACTGAAACACCTTAATGGATAATAGTCAGTAACAGCAATAGAAGTTCTGGGTATAATGAACTAATGTATTTATGACTCGCTCATGTAACCTGTCTGCCCCTGTTTGCCTGTATGCTGGATCAGTTTACCCAGCATGGCTTGGACCTGGATTTTCTGTAAAGCTGCTTTGTGTAAATGGCTCTATTTACACAAATGGAAAAGACATCTGAGCTGGTAAGTTTCTCTACTAACTCATCATTTCACATGAAGCCACTCTAAATGACATTTGTACATCTCAACAATTGAACTACACAGAAATTCTAAAAGGAATGTGGAATTTTCTTTTATGCTAGTCTGAAATAAGGAACTGTGAGGTTTTACAGTTACTAATCACTAACTATTATATTAATTTTATAGATTAGTTATTATAAATCCATTATATAGACTTCTGTGTTTACTTCAAGAACAAACGTAAACTTATAATTAACACTGCATATGGACAAATTGCTTAAAACATAAATGCATTTTTTTCTCTGTGAACATCAAAAATCTGCTTTGGTTTCAGCAGTTTCCATCCACGTTCCTCCATAAATTGTAAAGCCCTAATGTAATTATAGAATACATCTGTTACAGGTTTAGATACGATTCAGTCTTTTCTGTCAGATTCAGCATTTTCTGATGATATTTACCCTGTACCCTGGTATCAGATCTCTAATAATTATTCAAAATTATTAGATTCATAAAAAGGTCCAGTAAAGAATATATGTCATGATACAGTCTGACCAGGACGCCCCTCTCTGCTCAAAGCCATTTCCAAACATTTCCATTTCTGGTAGTCTCTGGTAGTCTCACTCCTCCCTCCCTGCCTTCTCTTCAGCTTTAACACCTTTCTCTCTCCTTCATCCTTCCCACTCATTTCCTTCTCAGTCCTTCCTCCTCCCTCCTCTCACCTTTCCTTTCGTCTACTTTCCTCTTTTCTCACACGCTTCAGCAGGCATGAGGTGATGAAGATGACGCTCATGAAAATGATGATGGCTGAGCTGATGATTGATGCAAGCACAGCCAAACGGAAGCCTTCGTCCTCGTACCGTGATACCGCTAGAGAGAGAGAGAGACGGAGTGAATAATGATACGGTAAACAACAGAATTAAGAGAGAAATAAAAAGAACACAGAGAAACTTGAATAAAAATAAAATGCTTAACTGAAAATCTAATAGTAAGTTAACAAAACTACAATCTGTCTCAACTCATCATCTGACGTTCAATGAACCTTGAATTTGAACTCAGTCAGGTTTTAAAGTTAAACACCAAATCTGTTTTCACAGTGTATTAAATATTACTGTATACTGATTGATTTCAGGAGTCCCTGAAGTCACATAACTATTAACTGTTACAATTGGGAGGCTGAACTGCACTGCTGTAACTGTATAACTATAAAGTAACTGAATGAGTCGTGAGTTTATTGAACTTAAAATAATGCATAACACAAATTATTCTTCTGTTAACTTAGTATTACATCTTTTAATGATTAAATTATTACAGTTTTAGTTTGAGCTGACTTTTTTACAGTGCATAAAGTAGTTATTAATGTTTTTAAGTTCTGCATATTCATTTCTTATTGCAAAAATGTAAACAAAGTAACTCAGAATGGCTCCTGAAATGGTTCCTTGTGAACCATTTAATTTACTACTACATGTGTTTTCCTAGTTTCTATGTATAGTGCTGATAATGGTAAAAAAATAATACATCGTAAGAAAAAAACATTGGGGATTATTTTCCTGTCCTGCATGTACATTTCCACCACAGATGAAATATTTAAATGCACTTTAGGTCAAAACTTGATCTCCAAACTAAAACAATGTCTCCGGCATCAGACAACGTATCTGAAATAATGTTGTGTAATAGCTTTCTGTGAGCGAGGTTGAGAGGCTTCCATCACCACCACTGTGAGCAATCTTGACTCTCATTTTTCATCAGACCACTCTAAATGACTGTGTATGTCTTAACTGTTTAGTCATGCTTATATCGTTTCTTTGTTTTTACTTTTGATATAAATGATCATTCGATAACAATTTATTCAACAATATCAAGCGTCAAAAGGAAGAGAACAGACAGAGAAGGTAAAGGAAGAGACCAGAAATACTCTATATACAGTTCAGTATGACAGTAGACGGGCACACACTGTCATTGCTGCTTGTGTGTCTATGGAAGGAGAAACTATATAATAGGATATATCCAGGGAAAGAGAACAATAGTGCAATAGAGCTTGAAGACCTTGAAGTAAGTCCAAAAGTCTGAAGCATCAAATTAGTCTTTTACAGAATGAAGCCAAGAAAATGTAAAAAGTTTCAAATTAGTGTCGTACAGAATGTGTCGGAGGAAATGAATGAAGCCTGGCATGCTCTACTGATCCTGCAGGGCTGGCAATTTTCCTGCTTAGGGCTTTCTAAGCATTGAATATACTGTGTATGCTATCTGCTGTATCACACCGAATGTTGAAACAGTGGCTTAGAACCTATTTTTACTCCTTCTTTCATACTCGTGTTAACACTTTCTCACATTCTTGACACTCTTGTCTTGTTTTCTTTCTTCAAACACACACACACCTGTCAGCCCCCCCAGCTTCTGCCAGAGAATGCTAATGGTGTTGTATTAGACATTTTTGGAACATGGCAGAGTTTCCAGCATGAGTAATCTGTCAGGAGGCTTTGCTGAAGGACTGTAGGGGCCATACGTCTTAGGCACAAGCACGTATATGTACTTACGTTTACATTCGGGCACTCCTCCGCTCCACAGTGCGATGTCACTGTCCTGCACACATGACACCCGACCACCACTGATCGCTCTGTGCTTATAGGGGCACTGTAAGGTCATCACCGTTCCAACGCTAGTGCCATTTCCTGCCACTAGCTTTAGCGTGCCCAGAATCGGAGACTGCATGGGAGCGCACTGACCTAACAGAGAAAAACAGAGTATGTTCAGAGGACACGGCATCGGAATGCTAAGATTGCAACAAATGGAACAGCAGCACTAGCAGATTAGAGCTTCCTGAAAAACATGAACTGCACGCAAAGTGTTTTAAAACCTCAACTGTTCCCCTGATGTAGTCAGACCTTATAGTCCTGGAGGACCTCGATTGCAAAGTAGTATCTCCACTATGGAATTTTAGACAAACAAGCTAAGTTTTTCGTTTTTGAGGCCTCTGGAAAGCCCCCCAATCAAGTAGGGCTTCTATTTCAATATGCCTTTGGCCAATAGATATAAATGTTCTCAACAAGTGAAAATCCAAACATGTAACATCAATCCTAAGGCTAATTTATAAGGCTTATGGTGCTGGGAATGACATATTTCCTATAAAGGCTTTTCTTTGGCTTTGGACATTCAAAGAGGCTCCCTATGTACAGCAGTCCTATACAACTCCTCTAGATGCTTGTGCTGCCTAACCCTAAGTTTACTAGCCATTCTAACAATATGGCCAAGCTTGCTTTTATCTCTGCCATTTAGATTCCAAACACTTTCAACAAAACTAATGTAGGTGTTTCCCAAATATGTTTTTACTCACTTTAGTCGATCTCTGATTTGCTCACTTGAAAATATTGCGTGTGTTCTCAACTACTCATGTTCCAAGGTACTCATTACAAACAAGAGCTGGTAGGGGTTCTCCACTGTGGCCTACCAGTTCCTTTTTTCTATTATAATCAGAGAACTTCAACTGCACCAACTTTAACAAATTGAAAACACGTTTAAAATATAGATGTTTATCTACCACCTGATCACCAAGAAACAAACCAAGTAGAGCCACATAACCTGCATATGTAAATAATTTAACACAGTCAAGAGAAAAGAGTAGATGAGACAGATTACACCTCTGCAGTGCACTGATATTTAAATCCTGCATGTCAGAAAACACCCCCTTATAAAACATTGCCCGAGAGTGACCTGTTAGAAAGTCTCTAACTCAATGCACCAATGCTAATCCAGCATTCACTGCAAAAGTAGGTGACTTTGCATCATGCTAAAAGCTAAAAAGGCAATCAATAACTAAAATCTGAGCACAACACTAAATTAAATTACCTCACTTTCAGGCATCTGCCAGGACAGATGTCAATGCAACTGGCCGAAAGCCATTTAATGCTCTTAGCCCTGGCTTCCTAGCTATAGGAATGATTCTGGATTTCTTACGCAACTTGGACACGATGTAGGCGCAAAGTAACTTCAGAAAGAACTGGATAAAAGCAGCTTACAACTGATGTACACACACATGTGTACATTAGTTGTAAGCAGCTAATTGCAGAAAAACTGCCTGACTCCAATTTCACAATGTCACAACAACACAAATATTTTTTTACTACCTACACTCCTGAGTTAGTATATTATATTGATTAAATATGGGTACATATGAAAAATATTAATAAAAAAAAAAGGTAAAATAAATGTAGGTATTTTATTTTATGAAGCCATGCATGGGATTTAGAGTCCATGCCTCAAATCTATTAAAACTATCATAAAACAATGTCCCAGGCAGGCCATTCATAACCATTCCATGTACCACTTTTATGTACGAAAGCTTGCAGGTGGAGATCTGGTTTCTGTCACCACTGCTGTGAACAATTCCAACTGTGGTAAGTTGCATTTGAACAGAGCATTTCACATCAAACCACTCTGAACGGCTTTGTTTACCATTTATTTATGCATTTTCAAAAATGATGGAATTCCCCTTTAAATAGTCTAGGGGACTGCACATGTGATGTCATTTCTAACATCCAAAACCAACACAAGCATGACAGCAAAAGTAATGCTTCAAATAAATACAATGTAATTAACAAATAAATTATAGAAAGATGTTGAAAAAACTAAGCACATGAGCTGGTTTAAGTGTAATCGTTATTTGCTAACAGTGTTTTTCATTTCTTGGTATAAAATCTTGTCTCGGAAATTAGTCATTCATTTCGATAATTTTAATATTTAACTGGATGCCCACTATGGTCAACTGCATTTGGCCAATTAAGTATACAATGTAAAGATGCACTAATCACTGATGCATTCATTTTTTCAGTTTCTTCACAGTGAAATCTGTAAATGGGCATTTTTTAGTAATTTCATTTGCCCTTTTTTAATACCTGAAGTTCAAACTATGAGCAAAATAGTACAAAATAACATGATATTGTTATTTAAGGTGTCAAACTGGCTTCTCAATAACTTAATCAAAAAATGACATGAAATTAAATAGAGTGGTACCTGGAAAATGGGCCAACTGGCTATTTCTCACAATAAGTCAGGAATAATTATGCTACAACACTTCAGCACAAGTGTAGCAACACTCATTTAAGCTTTGACTGCACCTACCCACCAGTACTTTATTTACTTTAGAATACACAGACAACACAGGTCGTTAGCCGACTGCTGATTGCTTGCTTCAAGCAAAAGCTATTCCTGATCATGTGCTCTAATTTAATATTACTATCTCAGACTCACCCAAAGCAATTACAATGTTTTTTTATGTTTTCTTAACACATACTTTTAGGTTGCTGTTTTCAGTTTTCATGTGTTGTCTAACAAATTATTCTTCATCAATAACTGTTGTAGTCATAATAATATCAAGGATATCTGGAAATAAAACAAAAATCCCACAACAGCTCTGACTGACAGTTCACAGCCAGAAGGAACAGTTTGAAAACGTGTAAGAAAACCTGTGGTGCAGTCCCACATTCTCCATGGATCCTGTCTGTGGCTACATTCAGAAGCAAAGCGCGGAAACAACATCTAAAGTTTCATTTATAACAATCATATACGAGAAATAAAATCCTGATTACAGACACGCATTTTTTAATTATTACGTTTTAAAGCATGACATATATGCCTAAAACAAACCTATTCATACCACAATGATTATTTCTAGTTATCACCTTGCATTGTGCATGGTGCTTTACTGCGACCTATAGCATGCATTGTGGTCATGACGCAGGGTTGCATCATGACCACAATGCATGCTATAGGTTGCAGTAAAGCACCAAGCAATGCAAAGTCCTGCAATATCTGGCTTTTAGATCTGATGTGTTAGAACCCTGAAAGCAAAGGGTTTGAGAGAGAGTTCCACCTATTGGGGTCCAGACATGTGAGGTTTCTATTATTGTAAATGTATATAGTTGACATGACCCTCTGAGATTTCATTCTCTCATTTCATATCCTCTTTAAAAAAATAGAACTGGGAAAGTATTAGGTCACAAAAAAGCTTCTAGTCATGGTATGTTTACTGCTGGAAAAAGAAAAAAAATCTATTTGTCCTGAGATGTTTTTTTTCCTTGTCTTCTTCCAAAGAGACTGAATGCATACACTTACACCCACACCCATAAAGGCCTCATGTCTTATCACAAGAGAGCTGTGGAAAGCTGTAGTTCTTTGATTAGGAAATGTCTGTCTTGCCTCATAGCTTCCTCAAAGTGACGCATAAAACAAGGTCCATGAAAAGCCACAGTGTTTTGGATACGAAGTGATAACTTGCAGGTGTATTTTCACCTGGAAATCGAGGCTTTTCTATACAGATTCAAAAGCTGAGATGTTAAAGGTCCCCGGCATTGTGAGATTAAAATAAAAACAAACCTAGTGTGGTCTAATTCTTTAATATACATAATAACAATAATAAAACTACTTGAATTCAAAATAAATAAAAGTAAGAATTAAAAAAACTAAATGATAATAAAAAGTTAGGAGCCAGCCATGGAAAAGAGCTTCGTATATACGTCAGAAAAGTACACCCCAGTCATATCTCGTTAGCACAGTGGCAGAGAAGCTTCCTGTGTCTGCTGCTAATGTGGTTTCAGTTATATGTAGATGTGAAGTTTCATTGTTTGTTGCGGATACTGCTAGAATAGAGGCGGTTTAAGCTAAATAATGCTCCGCTGAGAACAAATACACTGCCGCTTGATGAGATATGGGATGTTTCCTAATATTACAACACTTTTGGGTCTTCACCATGCCATGCACAGAGAAGTTTATGAGACTGAAGCCTGTTAGAGTGACCCTAAAGGGGAATTTCACCATTTTTTCCAAATTTCTGAATAATAAAGTTTGTGTAAAGTAAATAGCGTCATAGAGGCTGGTTTGATGTGAAATGATTCAGTGTAGAGAAACATATATATGTCCAGACTTCATAGGAACCAGGGCTCACTATGTCTAAAGCACAAATAGAGACATTTTAATTTCTATCCACTTAAATTTGCTTTGCAGGCTGTTGTGCTTTACATCGTGCCACTTCATAATACAACTTAAAATTCTTCATTTTAAACTTGATCACAGAGTGCCAGACATCAGGCAGAATACCTCTCATCAATGCATGCTATAGCTTTTGGTCAGGAAGCTTTCAGAGACAATATACTCTTTAAGACATCTGGTTCCTATCACCACCACCACTGTGGGCAATTAAAACGTAACATTTCACATCAAACCACTCTGAACGACTTTGTTTACACTTCAACCACTATATACACATTGTTGGAAAAATTCGGTGGACTTCTCCTTTAATTCAAAACGCCGCCATCAACAACGAAATGCGCTGCATCCAAAACCACATACTCACACTAGTGAATGGACTTCTGTTAATAGCTGTGTTTACTATTTAGTGTGGAAGTGTGCGGTTTTGGACGCAGCCTTGGTGCCAGATAAAAAACTGAATCGGATGATAAGTTCTGAATACGGCTGCGGTTTTCAGAACACTACCGTTACGTACCGAAACCGGTGACTCGGTGTAATATTGTTGAGGGTGCTGCTTACCTGTGCGGTTCCGAGTCGAGTTAACATCTTCCGACGCCGGTTTAGACTTCTCCTCAGACACGGACGCGTTGAACGAAGCCATCAGTGCCGAGACCTCCTGCCGCCCTGACCTGGAGCCGCTGAGCCGCTAAAGTTTGTGTCGGGAGAGCTCAGATCAGGTCCTGTCACTCGGCTGGTCGGGGGAGGGTGGGGTGGGGAGATGAGTGTTAGCGAGGACGAGGGCAGACCGTCCTGGAAGAGTCCGCAGACGGTGTGGAGGATGAGTCTCGAGCTCCTTTTAGATTAGCAGAAGCTGTTCAGTCCGGCGTCTGTCTGTTAGACACATGCCGCAACAGCCCGTCTGTGTCAGTCAGGAAGCGGGTGTGTAACTTCTGACGTGTGGCACCTTCCGCCGTGCTGCTCAGCCTCAGTCTGCACTGCTGGGTAGCGCTCAGCATCAGTCTGCTCAGAGACACACACTGAAACCACACACACACACACACACACACACACAGTCTCTACTGCAGCACGAAGCTCCAGAGCCAACCAGCAAACACATAACGTTGTCACAGCCCACAACCCTACCTTCTTACAATGTTGCTTCAGCGTCGTCAAAAGATGGTGTGGTTTGAGAATGTTGTCTGACAACGTTGTCACAACGTAACGGTACCGTTGTCAGTACGTTGTTACATGGAATTTTGTGAAGTTGCCAGCACGTAATCACAATAAAACAACATTAGTAGTGATGTTCAGACAATGTTGTCAGACAACATTCTCTCAACTTTCTAAGGAATTACATTTCAACGTTGTGACAACGTTGTGGACACCAAAACAATAGGTTGTCACAATGTAACTGTAACTTTGCAGGGTTTAGTTTGTGAGCCACATGCTTTGCTCAACGTGGTCAGGCCCCCCACAGGCTCACCACAAAGCAGGTATTGTTTGGATGGTGGATCATTTTCAATACTGCAGTAAGGCTCACGTGGTGGTGTGTTAGTGTGTGTTGTGCTGGTATGAGTGGATCAGACCCAGCAGTGCTGCTGCGGTGTTTAAACACCTCAGTGTCACTGCTGGACTGAGAATAGTCCACCAACCAGCAACATCCAGCCAACAGTGTCCTGTGGGCAGCATCCTGTGACCACTAATGAAGGACTAGAGGATGACCAGAAAACAAATTGTGCAGCAACAGATCACTGACTTTACATCTACAAGGTGGACTGTCTAATAGAGTGGACAGTGAGTGGACACAGTGTTTAAAAACTTCAGCTGCACTGCTGTGTCTGATCCACTCATACCAGCACAACACATACTAATACACCACCGCCATGTCAGTGTCACTGCAGTGCTGAGAATGATCCACCACCCAACTATTACCTACTTTGTAATGGTCCTCGGGGGTCCTGATAATTGGAGAACAAAGTATACTGAGAATCAGATGAACAACAGTCTGTAATTGTAGAACTACAAAGAGCTCCTATACGGTAAGTTCAGCTGATTTTGCAGAAACACGGTGGTGGTTTTACTGTTCTGGCTGATCTGTGTGTTTATCCTGCAAACACAGTTATGGTGTGACAGCAATGTGACAACCTGTTGTTTTGGTGCCCACAACGTTGTCACAACGTTGAAATGTAATTCCTCAGAAGACAATTACAATGTTTACAATTACAATCTGACAGCATTGTTACAATTAAGTTGCAACGTTGTCAGTACATTGTCACAACCTCCTAGAATCCTTCAAATTTTCTATTATACAGTATCTACATGGAACTCCTTTCAGGTAGAAATAATAGAACAACATTGTGCCAACCTTGCTCAGAACAGAACCTGTACCACACTTTGACAATGGTTTGGCAATGTTGTAAGAAGTTAGACAACATTGTGACAATCTTGTGTTTGTTTTGGTATTTCTGTGTGACCATAAAACTACACCTACACCTTCGTGACGTATTACAGTACCTTAATTTCCAATTAATACAGAAAAACACAGAAGACTCAACAACTAAATATAATATTACAAATAATATTCTAAAAAGCTTTTTTTAATGCTAGTTTATGCTAATCTTGTATTGGTCTTGTGCTGGTTTAGCTGGTTAACTAGCATATCAATGTCCAAAACTATACATTATGACTGCTCTCAGAACAAAAGCTACAAGGGAAAAAAATATTGTACTTCTATTCTAAGTCAATGGAACCATCATAATTAAATTCACAAAGAGTGAAAAGGGCAACAGGCATTTCAAGAAAACAAGAATATGGATACAAGGTTTTGTTCCAACAGAAACAATATGCTGGTTTTGCTGATGACCACCAGCATGCTGCTGTGTTGGTTATACTGATTTATTTAATTTATATTATTAAAAACTAATATATTATGATTTTATGTTAGATAAAGTTCTGCGGTGATATTTTTTTAGTTGACAACAATCCATTTGAGTTAGTGAGCTAAATCGCTGGGTTAATTCTGTGTGTGTAATCTTGCCTTCTTCCACTTTGCACTCTGTGTTTCTGGTAGAGTTTAAAGTCGTACAGTGTAAAGCTGAACTCATGCTGAGAATGTAAATGAGGAACTGCTTGCCAGCAGAATACAGCTATTGTCTCCCATCAGACGATACTCAATTACCCAGGACAACCTAGGAAACACCCAGGACACCTTCTAATTAGTGCATTGTGCTTTAACATGCAGTGTTGTCAATGGAGCTGAATTCTCTATTGAAGAGTGTTGCCAATACTATGGATGCTCTAGAGCAGCCGCGTATGAGCCTGAGGTGGCAAGTGTCAGCTAGACGGGTATAAAGTCCTCCAGCAACTCTGTTCTTTGGAGCGCCGTCCAGCCCCTTTGGGATGAGTTTGAGTGTATTTTGTGATCCAGACACGATCAGCCAACATCAGTACTTGACCTCACTAATGCCACTAATGCTGTTGTGGCTGAATGGAATCAAAATCTCACAGCAATGTTCAAATAATGTGCAAAACCTTTTCAGAAGAGTAGTTACTGTGGCAAAGGGGGAGAAATTTGGTTTGCAGGAGTGCATTTACAAACAAAAGAAAATAAATCAGTAAGGTATATTAATAACCTCTTGAATTTCACGTTTCTAATGAGCTTCACTGTTGTCTCTTGCATGGGTTCACACAGTCATATAATGTCTAAGCATGAAGAGTGATTTGCTCTTAATCCTCTAATTTCTAATACTTCGACTGAACTTCCAGGTTCCTTGCTGTCCTCTTGTTTTATTTGTGGTTGTTGTGAACTCTTATATACCACACACATTGCATGCAGCCCATTAGATGCTGACTTAACCGTTTTTTTTTATAAATTCTTGCATGGCATGTGGCAATATCTGGCTTTACTTACCCACAGCTGCCGCTAATGAGTTGCTTAACAGTGCTCACGAAGCAAAGCCCTCTATGGTTGATAATGTATATGAGCAAATCAAATGACTGCGACTCCTAAAAGGGAAAGATGATCATGACATTTGGTACCTCGGCACACCTGCGTATGGAAATAATGTGAAGAAGTGTGAACTCAACTAAACTGACATTTACAGAAGGTTATATTTCAATAACAATGACTTCTGTATACCCTGCAGGGCCACATCATCAAGAGTTTGCTCTAGATTCCATGCCAAATGTCTATATCAGTCGATGTCTGCCATCTGTCCTCATATTGTTCACAGAGTTTTTACAATGTCTACTGGCCTTGTGGACATTTGCTGTGCCTGTGCAATCTCCATGGATGTTAAAATGAATAGGTCTCATTTAAGGAATAATCCAGACTTTTTTTAACCTAGTCTGTCACTGCAGCTGTAGTGTATGATCAGATTACTATAGACTTCTCTATTTCCTGATACATAGAAAACAACAAACTCAATTACTTGAAACACTAGAATAGAAGATGAATGTACAGGTGCTGAATAGTATCAGTAAATATCATAGAAAACAGATTTTTGTTTTTTTAACACTGAATTTCTGAATTCTATAGTCTAAGGCACTAGAAAGTAGGTGTACATCAATCTGTTAATCAACAATTCATCTGGAGGTCATAAACAACCTTTAAAGGAACAAAGTAGGAGTGTAAAGGAACACAGCCCAGGCAAGGATGTCTTTGTTGTCTTACAATGTGTCAAATGACTGTAAGGGAAACCACTCAGTCATGAACATTCATTGACACATTCATTAGTCAGTCCACCCACACTCCTCCCCCTCAAATCACTGGAAATTTAGGAAATAACAGCAGGACACAGGGCAACAAGTCTTGGTCAAGGTATGTGCCATTCATTAGGAGGAAAGCAAGAAACAACATTACATCTGTTCAAAACAGAGACTGTCATCTGATGTAATAAAGGTAAGTAACTCCTACTACAACATCAGATGACAGTCTGTCAAGACCAAGATGTGGACACACCAAGTCTGGGTCAAAACAAGTCAAGACTGAGACCAGGAGTGGCAACACATAGACGAGACTGACAAACGCATTACATTTTTTTACAATATAAAAATAAGAAGAGAATTAAATTAATTTGTGGGCCGTTGTACCTTAATTATCATTCATTACACAATATACACAGATCAGCCATGACATAAAACCAACCTCCAAGTATCTAGACTCCATCTACACTACCGCTCAAAAGTTTAGGATCACTTTAGAATTTCATTTCATGCAATTTTCATGCAATTCACAAACAATATTGTCCATTTCACAATTAATTGAAGTGTATCAAATGATTTTTAAAGAATAAAAATGTTTGTATTAAAGTCTATTTTTTATAGAGGCTTATTTTGCATATAGTCCTATTATCAGCAATTCTCAGTCCTCTGTCTAAATCTCCTGGTAAGGCCGCCAATCTAAGTTAAGGATGTTATTGGGCTAATTGGTTGTTAGGACACTCTTACTCAATTGTGATGCACAGCTGAAAAACATTCTACTAATAAGTGAGAATAAAAGGGAGAACAACATTCTAGGTTAGTTTAGTATCTGAAGCATCAGCAGTTGATGGCTTGCTGACCGACTCAAAATGACCAGAAAGAAACAACTTTCTTTAGAGACCTGTCAGTCCATTGTAGTGTTAAGGAAGGAAGATACTCCATTGAAAACAAGAACATTTCACTGTGATCCCAAACTTCTGAGCGGTAGTGTATCTACAGTCCGTTTTATCAGCTCCACTTACCATATAGTCATACAAATTACAGACTGTAGGCCATCTGTTTCTCTGCTTACCTGGTTACACCACCAATGGTCAGGACCACCACAGAGCAGGTATTATTTGGGTGGTGGATCATTCTCAGCATTGCAGTGTGTGTTGTGCTGGTACGAGTGGATCAGACACAGCAGTATTATTCTATTTAATAATATATATTGTAAACTATAACAAAATAAAATGTATAAATAAAATATAGCCTAATTTGTTAATTATTAATATAGTCTTACAGTCTTACAGTCTTAGTCTAATTTTGACTCATCATTTTCCATCCCTTCCTCTTTAAAACATATTCAAACTCACCACCTAAAGTCAATGGAATAGAAACCAAACATCATACATCCATCTTATTAATAAATAAAACATAGTAATAGTAATATTCCAGTCTGCTCTCAGGCAGTGCCATCATGGAGAGGATGCTTTACTGACAGTGAACAGATTTTATTTAAACATGTAGAGGAAAAAGAGGTTTTACTCTGCTTGAAGGTACTATTGATATTCAATTTCTGAGATCACCTTACCTGGAGAGTGAATCAAAATGATGCTGAAACTGGACTTGTGTAATATGAGTATGTAGATAAAGCCACACAGGGGAAAATCTCACTGCTCAAAGGTTGTTCTTTTGCTGCCTCGGGGGACTTACTAATAATTCTCATATCAATTCTTTGGGAAAATGTCATAAAACAAAAAGGAGACATGCTGGAGGGAGTAAGAAGAGATAAGAGTTTAGCAGTAGACGAAGATGAGTGTTATTAGCTTGGCAAAATTGTGGAAAACTGAGCCTTATTCACCAATATATCGCTGCTGTCCGAAGAAAAACGTATCTCCATTTTTATTTTTTTACATTATTTTAACATGACCACTGTTGTTTACATTGTGTAAAAATTGAATGATGAATGGACCAATAGAAATGCTCCAAAATAGCTTGGAAAAAATTCTGGTTCCATTGACTTACATTAGAAATAAAGTATGTTTTTGTCCTCTCTGTAAAGTTGCTGTTTTTCATTGGACAGGGGCGATATGTTTCTTAAATTTGTTCCTAGAAAAATATCCTAAGAAAAAAATCTGCATTCCATTCATGACGTGTGCTTATAACCAAATTGTTTGCACCTTTCTGCTCTCGGGTGTGCTGAGATTCTATTAACCTCAGATAATAAAACATCGGTGAATGTCAGAATCTTCAAATGCATCAGTCTTTTAAGAAGAAATGTGTTCTTAAGACTAATGAAATCAGAAGCCGTGAGTACATGTACTGAGATCTTTAGAAACCATCTCAAAAAGTTATAAATAATCTTTTGGGCAAACCAGATCAAAGCTCATCAGCATGTTACAATATTTAGGACGTAACAGGAACATAATGGAATGACTTGCTGTATGTAGTGAATTGCACTTTACTAGCTATTTTGCAACCTCAGCACTGGGTGTGAGAGATATTAAGCCTTCCAATAAGTGACATATGGAGCATCTATTGTAGCACTGATGTTGTGTAAGCAAGGTCAAGTGTCACATGAGTGAAGTGACTAACTGAAATGGCCCATAGTGATTCCCTGACTGTCGCATAGCAGACAATTCATATTTGTGTGGTGTCATGAAACCATATGCAACATTCTGAAAAGTTTTATTCCAGATTATGTTGTACTGTTTCTAACGGCGTATTAGGTATACAGTGTAAAGTGCGGCTGGCGCTGTCAAATTAAACCTAAATAGATTGAGTTACTTTTAATAAGGCGATATACTGACAGACTTGAAAGAACAGCAGAACAGTACAGTCATATGCCAGAGCATAAACACCCCCGGTCGAATGACATGTGACATCTGTAGGTGAAAATAAGTCAACACTCTACAGTGAACAAACCGAAATATGGCACAACTTCTAATTATGATATGCTCGGACGTCTCCAACATGTTCAATTCAGCTAATAAACTGTAGTCATGTATTGAAATGTGCCTGTATGTGTCCTCCTGTCCTGTGCAATGCATGAGAAAGCCCAGTAGACACATGGTCCATTTCACCAAACGGACACAGTCCTTTTTTTTTTTTAGCACAGTTGCCACGGCAACTACTCATTTGGACTTGCAGGATTTCTGTCATCTGCAGTTTGGGCTTCCGCAGTGCATTACAGGGTTACAGATGTCACTCCAGCCGGATTTATCTACTTATCAGAATAAAAGCACGAGCATGGCGGCATATATTAGTAGATATGAGAACATGGGAGTTTTCACACATCTAAACGCAGCACTGGTGAAAGAACTGAAAAGTTACTGATTTCACAAAAAAAATAAACAATATCCAGCCGAGCGAAAAGTACTGAAAATAGAAACGAGAGAGAGAGAGAGAGAGAGAGAGAGAACAGAGGTGCCCCAGCTGTTCTCCTCTCCTTGTCCGTGTGTGCCCTACTGACCATGCTGTAGGGAGATGCTCCATCACACTGCTAAATACAGCAGCGTGCAGCACCCAAGGACACACAGCATCTGGACCAACCCATTAACTTTCAGCTGAAACAGACACAGTAGACTCAACTTACAAGCGACCTCTAACCCTCCCTGAGATTGCTCTTAAAACACACCTTTGGAAAAGTAAAAATGTGGTAACACATCCTCTGTCCTCCAGTGAGACATGGCATTTATTTTTAAATTGAAGAATGACAATAAAGACCACTGGATATGCAAACAACAGAGAAGTACACCATCTTATATGTGCCCTGTGTACAGTCGTATGCAAACGTTTGAACATCTCCAGCCTTTATTCATTTCAAAGTTAAAAATCTGCCAATTCAGGCCAAGCCTTCCAAATATGGTAGACCTCTAAGAGGTATGGAGGAGAGAACTCTAAGAACTTTGGCCTGGAACTAGAAGGCTGTGCCCACCAATAACTGTGGTAGGACTGACACAGGACTGAGCAACAGGGGGGTGGGGAGTACTGAGAAAACACTCATCTGTCATCCAAAGCAGAGAGTAGAGACGGGAAGTTGTAGGGCATTAGATTGGAAGGAGGCCCAAACTTCATATATCACACTATCAAATATTAGTTCTTTCATTTCCATTCCTTTGCTGAATTTGAGCCATGATTGGCTAAACGTTTGAACACAGATCTATGTAGTTAATCATCTGAGGGCAGCACAAAATTAAAAAAGAGAAAACATTAGGACAAAGCACCATCGCGATTATGCTTTATGTAGTACATCTTACAAATGATTAAAACTCTTAAGAAGGTTAAACAAATGGCCTACATTATACTGTTATTTTGTTAGATCACATGATTTCTTTGCACTCATAATGAAAACAACCACAGTAAGTCATCTGGAACATCTCATGCATCTGTCAGGATGTTCAGAGCACACAGTGATTTTTTTAGTGATTTATTAAAAGGCTCATTTGCCTGTTGCAGGAACCGGCAGTAACAGTACTACAAAAGCTAACAGTGAGCTAACAATCAAGCAACAATATCGTATGTAGTCTGTGTATGTTGTCTCACACTAAGTTTATATCTAACATTTAGTTTTGTTGGTCCACTGTAACTGTTTTGTTGATGGTTTTTAAACCTCCTTCCTATGCATGTCCAACTCTACCTTCTGGTTTTCACCTCCCAGTCACCTCCCAATTCCTCCTATCTGAATATGAACTGTCCTACTCTGTTGATGCAGTACTGTTGCACATGTGCATAGGTAACATAAAACTATTGCTAAGAAATAGTCAACAGACTAAATCACCTCAGCAGAAAATTGTATATGCACTAAAACTACAGGCTGAATACGAAGAGCAAGTTCTTACAAACAATAACAGACTATGTATAATGGAAAACATATATTTTTGAATTCACTAATAAAGGAGCTATTAATCATAACAGCATTGATAGCTATCCAGAACGCTTGCCCAAGTTCTCTGTCTCTCTTAAGTTGTACCCTTATGTTAATGGAATTGCCTTTGCCAAAAATTTATTAAATTCATTGTAATGTTTCTCTGGCTCTGTATGCATCACTCACTCTAACCTGAATCTTCACCTCAGCCCAAACACCCAAACGAAATGCTGCTGATAATCATTGAGGTCTCACTAGACAATCACTCGAAGTGATTGAGCAAAATAACCAATGATCTGGCTAATTCTTCTTTCCTGAATTACTTCAGGCCCAAAAGCCCATTAAGCATAAACGTAGCTGTGGATGAAGTTGAGCCTTTTATGTGTGACCGTATACAGTTGTTTGGAAAAGACTAGATGAGCCAGGTCAAATTACGTTTTGATGATTTGAGAAATGGAGTAAAAACAAGTTACACATCCCCTCAAGAGAACACAGCTGGTTTAGTTAGCCTGGATGGCAGCATCTTGTTCATGTTGCTTGACCAGCATACTAGCACACAAAACCAAAACCAAAAAAAGTGATTTTCCTTTTTTCTACATTATTATTAAAGCTGTATTAAAATTTATGATGAATGGACCAAGAGAAATGCTCTGAAATCTCAAGCAAACAAACTTTCTCTACTTTCGCTAACTTTAATTTTACTCTAATTTTTCGCTTGTGAAGTGACCACTTTGGAGATACTTGCTTTCTTTGTACACTATAAATAGAAGAAAAAAAACACATATAAAAGTGTTCCCTCTATAGAGGATGTATGAACTTCTTTTCAGTTAAAAACAAACAAAACTTTTAAAGGCGGGTTTGCACACAACTTGACATCAGACATATTTGAAATTAACATTTCTAGTTACTAAACTTGTCAGCAGGGTAGATGTTTCTATTGTACTCTAACGCGTCACTGCAGTCGTCTGGAGGTTATCGTGATATAAAAGACGGTCAGCCCAGTGCAACAGAAACTTCACCCATATCCTATCAAACATGCACTTCAGTGCACTTCACCACTGAGCACACACTGAGCGTGACTGTGTGTGTCTACCAGCCACTCTCTGGTGCACGCTTTTCTCTGTCTTGTTTTGGTTCAAGCGTTCCAAGAAGCTGAAATATAGTGTTTCAGCTTGATGGGGTTAAGCATTTATGATATCTTGAGCTACTGGTACTGATGCATAGATTCATAGCATCTCAGAAGAAAGCATATAAAAGACTGGAGAAAACAAATTGGACAGGTGTGCGAGTCTAAAAGCTCACAGTGGTGATTTCAAGTTAGTCCAACAGCGAACAATTAAGCAGCAATCCATTATCACAGCTGCAAGCCACTTACAAGCTGTTCTCTTTCATACACAAGTTTCGTTTCTGTGTACATGCCAGAAACGTCATCATCTCTGTTCCTTTTAGCAGCCCTGTTCTTACCTCCACCCTGTTCAAGCTTAACCACATCTCCAGTACCGCAACAGTGAGAAGAAACAAAACTTTGCACACACACATACACACACAGTCATGCTTAATTTAAGCCCTGCAGATGATTTCCTGTGTAGGTGTTTGTGAAATAGGCCTCAAGAATTACTGCCATTTATGAGCCACTCTCTACAGCGACCATATAGACTGACGTGAACAACTGCATAGGTCACAGACCACCTGTAATTTAGCTCATGTTCAGGTAAAACGCCCATCTAGTACAAGTTCTTCACTTATCAGGAGATGTTTTTGAGAAGACTGGAGAGAAGATAAAAAACAGAAGCTTCCAAAACTCTAGTTCATAGTTATTTTATAAAGAAAGTCAGAAACAGAGACTCTTAACAAGCTTGTTACTAGCTTCTGTCCATCCTTCCTCTGTGACAAGACCACTCAACACTGAAAGGATGCACAGCTGCTGTGCTCAAACGATGCAGAAGACCAACATTTGAACTAAAACTCAGAGGCGATTATTCAGATAATTAGTAGCAGAAAGTGCAACCAACATCTGAGACTGAACTTCAGAGGTGTGGAAAAATACCCCTGCAGTTTTCTAGGAGACCCCAAGATCAAGTTATGGGGCAGTTGTGGGCTGGACGTTAGGGAAGCAGCCTTGTTGGTTTGATCCCATGAACCAATAGGACACGACTAAAGTGCCCTTGAAGAAGGCACCTAACCCCTGACTGACCCCCAGGCATTGTGGTAGCGCTGCCTACTGCTCGGGCAAGTGTGCTCACTAGCTTCCTAGAGTGTCTGTTTACTAGTGTTTTGTGTGTGTGTGTGTGTGTGTATATATGTGAGTGTTTCACTGCACAGATGGGTTAAATGCAGAGATCTTGAGTTACCCTCTGAGATCAATACAGTATCTATATATCTAAGTCTGCTGAAAAGAACGGAAGCTAGAACAAAGACAAAGGTTGTACACACAAATATAAAATTTCATTCTTAAGTCTTTGTTTATAGCGTTTGTTCCCGAAGCTGAAAATGTATTTGTAATAGATGTTTTGGCAGCAAATTAAATAAATGCAAATGGTTAACAAGACCTCGACGCAAGGTCAACACAGAACAGAAATGAAATGCTTGTGAGAAACACAAGAAAGACCAGATATTCTTTTATTCAATGATATGCTAGACACATTTCCTTTTGTGAACATTTCTGGCTTAAAAAAAAGTAGAATAGAATTAATACTGGTCCTGTCGCCACTGTGGGTTAAAATCAGTATTCACAGAGAAAGTACACTTGCCTGATTTTTAAAAGCACAACACATAAATATGGGATATATTACAGAGATCTGACCTCAAACTGTCCTTCAGCAGGAGTCAGGAGTGCTTACAGTACTCAGAGTACAGTACTGTGTCTATACTTGAATATGAGTAGATACACAGCGAGGAGGAGTGGGGGTGGGTGGGTAAGAGAGTGGATTTGAAGTGCCTCAAAAAAAAAGAACAAAAGTGAGTGGAAGAAAAGAACTACTGGGTGAAATTAGGATTATTTTGTGTCCTCTGCATACTTTAACAAAGGCTTTCCTCTTTCAGAAGCCTGAGCTACAGAAGGAGGCTACCAAACCACAGAAGCAAAACAAGGTGCGCGGGCGAAGAGAGGAACAAAAACCGACAATACGAAATCAAGAAAATACTAGTATCTGGCAACCCAAGTGAACAGTGAGTTAATGCTTCACAAATAATGACAACAACACCATTTACAGGAAATCATAAAAAAAAGAAAATCATAAAAACATCCATCTTATAACATATCATAAAAATCCACAACAGCTTCATCTATTATAATACAAAAGGACACCGAAGGAGTCTTCCTGGAAAAGGGAACAACAACAGTGCATTGGGGAAAGAACGGGCACACCAGCGGCATAGGTGTCGGAACCGTGCGTGCGTGTGTGTATGTGCTTCCTGTGCTTTTGTGGAAAGGGGCGAGGAAACGAGGTGAAATGAGGACGAACGAAAAGATTTCTTGAAAGAAAAAAAAAGTGCTGAATTGAATTCAAGTAAGAGTTCTGTACAAAAGACGCGGCCAAAAGAAGCTGCCTCGCCTCATTGGCTCTTCCGGTGGTCCATGGCGCTGACTGACATCTCCGAGGCCTCTCCTTTAGTAGCGTGAGACAGAAGCTCCGCCCACTTGGCCGATAATTCCGAATCCTGAGTGCTGAACAGCAGTGTGTGCTGGGAGTTACTGAGGCGGAAGACATGTTTGCCTTCTGACTTCTCTGGAGGCGGCAGCGACGTGCTGACTTCATAACCCGGTAGAGAGATCGTCCGCGCACCACGCACATCCTGATTGACGATAAAAGCATGGTCAGACACAAAGCGGTTTTCTTTTTGAAGATGTATTTCTTTCTTTACATTATTATTATTATTCTTTTATAGTTAGAAATGTCAAACACAGCGACAGTGACGAGGTCAACTATGACTAATAACCCCCAAAACAATTACAATAACAACAGAAGTTCAGGTGATGTTACAGTTATACTGTGTGATGTCACACAGAGCCACATGTTCAGATCCATCCTCTCTGCTGTAGCTCTGCTTCTGAAGGTATAAGCAGTGTTTCAGCTCTGACTGCTTTTAAATGAGGTACAATACAGTATGATGCAGTCATATCCGCTCAGCTATGACGCTTAAGCAGCATGGATGCCTCAGAGAAGACTACAGGTGAGCAGACTACTATTTTTATGAAGGCCAGCAATACGGTCCAGAGTTTGTCGGAAAGGACACGTCATGCTCTACTGACCCGTGGAGTTTGGTCTTATTTAGTAAATTCCAACTAACCCATCTACAGTGTTTCAAACATCAGATATTGGATGTCCTTATCTCTGGTTTCCTGAAGACTACAATACAAAGTCATATAGGATAAAGAAAGTGAGACTGGAGATGCAAAAGAAGAACTTGAGAGAGGAGCTGTGTCTGCAGTTTGGATGGTTTTTGGTTTTAAAAAATTTGACGCAGACCAAAAGTCGCTGGTGGTAACACTAGCAACTTACTCCATCAACTCAGCAGAAAACATGTGTTAGAATACCAAGAATGTACGCGATCAGGGTCGTTGGTTTTGGCCCTGCCAACCAGTAACACCAGTGAAACAGTTAAGACAAAGAGTCAGACATCGCCTGAAGAGGCATTCTGACAGGAATGCAGTAACAATCCATCTATGCGCAGACATAGGTGCTCTATAGACAGTCGAGAGAGACGGGTTCAGAGCAGTGACTGAAACGCTCGATTGAGGGTATGTCTTACCGGGCCAAAAATACTTCAGTCACACGGCTATCCCAACATTATTACTAACACCACCGAATCAAACTGAAAACAGAACTATGTACAGTTGCCCACTTCTCAATAACAATATTGTGTCATTTTGTAATCAAGCCTTCTTATTTTCTATTCTATGTACACCTGACAGTAGAATAAACCACAAACCTATATAAAAGCCCAGACATGCAAAAACGAAACTATATATATATATATATATATATATATATATATATATATATATATATATATATATATATATATATATATATATATACACACACACACACACACACACACACACACACACACAAAGGACACATTTACACACACAGGTTTAAAAAATGTACTTTATTGTGTGTGATTGTGTGTGTGTGTGTGTGTGTGTGTGTGTGTGTGTGTGTGGGAGAGGTATGTAGTATTCACTCATCTAATCCTGTCCATAATCCTAATCTACTGCTGCTATGGCAGTAAGGATGGTGGGATTACTTCAAATTTGGCCCATTTATTTGCTTTTTGTGATAAAAAAAATTATAAGTAATATTTCTTTACAGAAACTGTGACAAAAACATCACAAGATTATGAAAAAACGGCCTAACAGAAGGAGAGAGTAGATATAAATAAGGAAATAAATTAATAAATGGAGGTGGACGGCTAAAGCAAGAGAGGAGCAAGTGTAAGACGGACTCAGACGAGTTAGCATCCGACAGCCACCCTGAGGTCAGGACGGAGTCAGGAAAATCCACCTGACCTCAATCCTCTCGAAGGAACGGACAGGTACAGACACGCAGAGACACAGTACCTGGCTGCTGGTCTGCAGGTAAAGCACTAGCGGCTCTGCTTTAGTAACAGCCACCCAGGTCTTGGTCCAGTTCTTCCCTTTCTCCTGAACCAAAAGCTGACTGCACAGTACACAGCCGTCACCTGTCAATGAGAGCTGCTTCTGCAACACACACACACACACACAAACACACAGGGGTCAGAGACACAATAGCAACCCCTCTCCAGTAAGGTTATTAGCTTGGTGATATATATACCCAGTACAAATAGAGTACAGCACATGCTTACGTAGGTTCCTGTTTTATACTGAAAAATGGATTCTGTATGTGTGTTTATGTGAGTGTGTGTGTGTGTGTGTGTGCGTGTGCATAACAGGATTAATTGTCTTGGTATTATCTGTTCACAGGGCTGGTCACAGGACACCTTCAGCAAGACAAATAGAAAAAAGAAAAAAGGTTATTGCTCTACAAGAAGTCACACAGGTATGAGTGCATATGTACTGAGCAAGAATACACTTGTTCATGGTAGGTATGCACAGTACTGTAAGAAGTCAGTGACCATTCTTTTAAATGTTTTCATGTTCAGTCAAAACAGTTATTACAAGCTAAAAAAGGGTTATTCCTTCTTTTAGGGTCAGAAAAAAACCAAGTAAACATATTTAACACAGAGGCATCAACAACTATAACATATCAGCTTCATAACATCAATACCATTAATATAATATCAACCACTGCCTAAATTACAGCAGCTACCATTCTTTTTAGGAGACTGGCTTTCAGTTCAGTCTTATAAGTGCTTGTCACAATCCAAGTTAACTTTAGACTCATCAGTTCATCAGTTCAAACTTACTCCACATCATATCTAGTGCTAATGCTTTATCATTAAAATCTATTTCCTTTTCTCAGTAACAGTTTCCAAACAGCTACACACCATTTCAGACCCATAGCATGAACTGACCTCCACTGACAGTGGAAGGAAGGAAAGACATGTGAACAGTGAAGAGTGGAGCTGGATGTTGATTTACTGTTTATCTGATGGGGACAGTTTTGGTAGGATATCAGGAGCCCCAATTTCTCTCCAGTTGTCTATCATTTCCTTTCACTTTCTCCTTTCTTATGCAAGTGGATTATACTCTTATCTGCTCACAGATAACTTCTTCAGTCGTTTGTGTGAATGCTAGTGTTTGTGTTAAGGGGAACGTAATGTCAGTGTCAGTCTTGGTGGGAGGACACAGCTGGAGCTTGCTGGTTTCAAGGCTGAAAGGATGAAAGGGTTAAATTGGCAGTAGGGTGCACAAATGGAAGAAGTGGACTGATTAAATACTGATAGGTCTGATATCATGATTAGTAACTGGAGGCTTCTGTGTAATACTCTGTTAAATATGCTAGCAGCTATATTTTGCCTGACACTGGAAACTAAATAGCTTGTATTTGTGTGTGTAAATATATAATAATAATTATTATTATTATTGTATTTAGTCATATCTTACCCTTTAACTACACAAAATAGGGTACTGACTGTGGAAAAATATGTCCTATTTAGAGCCATGTTCCAACCACATGCAGAAATTGAGCATGAATGACTGCTTTCTGTTGACACAGTGTTAATACTGTTTACTTCTACCTCTACCAAGTACTACCTCGGTAACTGCTGTGTGTATGTATGTTACATATCTCTGCACTTTATACCTCATGTTTAGTAACGAGTGCTGTGTTGGCGCTGCACAGGCCAGTCTGTTTACTGTCTAATGTCTAATTAATGTATTATATTTATTGTTTTGTTTCTAGATTTTTTGTTGCACACTCATGTCTGCACATTCAAACTTTTTGTTCTATGTTGCACCGTGTTGTTCTGGAGGAATGTAATTTCCCTCCCTGGTGTACTTGTATGTAGATGGAACGACAATAAAAGCCTCTTGACTTGACTTATATCTCACCTCTACCGCTGATTTTTTTTTTGGCTCAGCACTGCTCCCTGGTGTCCCCTCAAGTCCTTGCAGGTCCGCATAACACTGCTTACACATGCGGGTGTTCTTGCTCTCAGACACCTTGGAACATTTACCGCAGATAGCCTACAGAGGGCAGCAGAGACGGTGGAAAAAGGCAATCAGATGAAATATGAGAATTCCACATTAAACGCTGACCACTTATTTGGGTCATTTATGATTTAATAGTGAACTAAGACCAGCTATCAAATCCTTGGCCTTAAAGGAAAACAGCACCCAAAGTATTTCATTAGCAGGGACTATTTTAGGCTTTTATAGAATGCAAAAAACTCTTTAGACGTAACAAAGCTCTAGCTTTACTCCATAATAAAAATTAAAGTTAAAAACTGCCTTAAATAGAAGGGCAGCAGCCCTCATTATACCTATGGCACATGTACGGAAGGAACATATTGAATTCATTCAGAAAATTATTTCCTATTAGTATCGTCTTGTCTGATGCCATTATGTACTCATATGAGCAGAGGTAGATAGATAGATACTGTATTGATCCCAGAGGGAAATTCAAGATCTCTGCATTTGACCCATCCGTGCACTAAAACACTCACAAATACATACACTAGTGGACAGACACCCAAGGGGGCAGTGAGCACACTCACAGCGCCCAGGGAGCAGCCCACGACTGCTCCATCATTGATGGTAAAAAATATTACAATATTTATTACCATTGTGATAAATTACATCACATTATGTCACAATACACTTTTGAGCATATCCTGGATATCACTGACCAACTGCTTGGATTTACTGTGGCACAGAACAAAAACCCTTTGATTAACAGTTTCTAAGTATTTTTACATGTAGTGCTGCAGGTTCTTACTTGTCTGACTCATTAAAATATCAAATACTAAGTACAGTTATTAATATCATGCATTGTGAAAAAATGTTGTGAGACTATATGTTTGCAATATTTATCCTAATGTGGACAAAGAGTTGCAATGTCTTGTGAATAGAAAATTTAACTAAGAATATCTTGTATGTCATATTGCAGAAATCATAGATGCACAGATACACACTCACCGCTCCACAGTTCTTGCAGTGGTGCTTGCGTTTGGTGAAATGGAAGGTTTCACCGCAGCCCTTACATGTCTCCTTGTCTCGCTTCTTTGAACTCCGCTAAGGAACAGACCCATATATAAATATTGCTCAAAGTATTTCTCTATAATTAAGATTTGTGGTACACAACAATGCAGGTCTACAATATTAAACAAAATAAAGAAAGCAAGAAATAAGTCACATGCAGCTAAGCTCTATGTAACCAATATTTTAATTTGAGGCCTTTATAAAATGGGGATGTATGGGTGTTTCACAGGTTTGTCTCTTACCCTCTCATGACCACCTCCATCTGAATCTACAGATGCATTAAACCAGGGACCCTGCAAAGACACAAAAGAATTCCGTTTACATAGGGCTGGGCGGTAAAATGCTAATATAACGATAATTATCGCAAAATAACATTTCCTCCATAGAACTAAAAGACGTAGTCGATAGAAAGTCGACAGAATTAAGTTCCATCCACGTTTTGAAAGACAACACGAACCGCCAATGAGAATGAGAATAGCGCCGCCCCAAACCAATCAGGCGGCTGAAGTAGAGTTCAGACATTTTATGTTTGGTTAAAGCACACAGCACAGAGTGTAGGTGTAGTGGCAGCTTAACCCACGTGCTAGTAATTTGGATACTGCAGGCGTCACACTCAAGCAGTGAAAACGAAATAAAAGGAAATGACCACAGAAAACATTAACGTGAGCAACACCACTCTCGAACAACACTCCTCAACGAACACAGTCCAAAGCTCTAGACTTAATGTATTAAAGAATACCATAAACGCTCTGACTGGACTTTTAGAGGCACAAATGACACGTAGCCTACACGCCTCATGGGCAATTAAACAGACAGTTTGTGGATTATATATTTTGGCAGAGAGCTGTTTAAGAACCAGCTACGTGTGTTCTAAAGCTCCCGGGCTTAGATCCCTATACTGGACGATTAAGAAACAGTTAGCAATGTGACTTTTTAAGTGACACTACTGAAAGAAACATGTTACTTGTGTTAATCATCTTAAAATAATCTGCTAAGATAAAAACAAGGAAACAGGTGCTGTCCTGCTGCTGTGTTGACAAAGCACTACGCTTCAAGCTCCACTGTGCAGAGCTGACAGAGCACCACACTGTTGTGTTTCTGCGTGAAACGCTCCCACAACTTTAGATGCACACGAGCGATTGTTTGTAGCTGCAGCTTGTGCTACAGATAAATCCATGCTTTCTGCAGGTGTGGCCATCTTTGTGACACATCGACGCACATTACTAATCGACGTAATTTCGTAATCGATAAAGATAAATATGGGTATTGTAGGAGTTTGACTGAACACTGAGGCAAAGTAGAATTTATAACCAAAAATCCCGAGGAGGGAAACTTTATTTTCTACCGAAAACAGAATCGCTAAACCAACTCCCCATTTGAGCCGCCAGAGAGTCGACTCACTGCTGAGTAAATACTTTTCCAAGTCCAAGTAGACTGAATAATAGAATAGTAATAGTACTACTAGTCATGTAAACAGCCAACAGGATCCAAGTATAGCTCTGCAAGGTTGTTCCTATCAGGGGAAACAGTCACACAAGCTAATGCTGTGTTTACAATTTAAAAGAAATAACATCTCTCCATGACTAAAGCAGTCTCACCTGCCTTTTCTGAAAGATTGATGGCAACATGCAGCCATGCAAATACTGCTAGGGTGACTGCATCCTCTGAGCCTTAGATGGTCCAAGAGGAGTTTAGTTCTTTTTATAGATATAAAGCTGCACTATGAAAGCTTTAAGGATTTGGAGACCTTTTCAGTACAAATATGTGAATAAATGAAACAGTTGTTCTTCAGACTCCTTTCCTGAGCGGCTATCTCTGATGATAGCGAGTATTCAAAGAACTCGGTGAGTGCAGTGTAAGTGGAATGTAATCTTTATCAGTACAATGTTGATCTTGCAGTTGAGTCAGATCTTCTATGTCAAAACATATGACTTGCTGGAAGAACTTTCATGAAATCTGCCTTTTTTGTTATTACAGGCTTTATTTTAGTGACACATACAATATGCTCGTTTCCTGTTTTCCTGATTCAGTAACAAAAACAAGTTACACAATGTAGCTTTAAGACTGACAACAAAAGCAAGAAGGCGTACAAACTTTCCCATGATGACCTTAGATTTCTAAAATTCGTTGGAATTTTTTTTTACGATCAGGAGGGGCCTGGCTTCCAAGTACCCCCCCGCCTTTCCAGGCCACCCCCGTAGCTAGTTTGTGTGACCGAGGAGACACTAGGCTCGTAGACTTCTATAATGGCCATGCTGTGGTTCTGTGTGATTCATCTGATGCTGATGTGAGTGCGCCTCTCTGTCTCTACACGGTCTTAGTGAGATCCTGAATTCTTTGAAGATTTTAGGTCGGCAGAAATGCCAAAACTTTTCTAGTAAACTCAAAGAGCGCAATGTGGACAACCAAAGACAGATACAGGGAGTAATCAGTAATAATGGAAGAGAATGCATATGCAATAAACACAACCACAGGCTGAGCTGCAGAGGAAGGAAAAGAGGGATGAAAGGATATTTTACCGGTGAGTCTGGTACGCTCATGTGGTCTTCGTCACGGGACAAGGAGCTGTTGAAGGCTTTATTAAACGTCTCACTGTTCTGTTTATGCTTCTCTATGGTGGCTGAGATCACCTAGAGAGAGAGAGAGAGAGAGAGAGAGAGAGAGAGAAAGAGCGAAAGAGAGAGAGAAAGAGAGAGAGAAAAGGAGAGAGAGAGAGAAAAGGAAAGAGAGAGAGAAAGAAAGTTTTAATTGAGCAGAAAAACAAAGCCACTTTGTATTTTACAGCAAGCTCTACTGTCTCGTGTTCAGCGCCAAAACACACCACAAAAGCTTCAGTGTGTGTGTGTGTAACAGACTCTTGAGTACTGTTCATGCCAGTGGTTTTCCAAAACCATTCTTAGAGCATTCGTCTGGTCCAACTCTAATCTATCCATCTAGCCCCTTTCTACTGTTCACTCTCAGTCTCTCTCTTGCTCTCGCTTTCTCTCTCTCTCTCTCTCTTTCTCACTCTCTCCATGCACTTTAAGAGCTTACCTGTATCCAGTCATCCTTTTCTTCAGCAGTTCTGTCAAATAAAATCAAATAAAACATAAACAGCCATTTCTAACACACATTTGACCAAAAACAGCAGCAGGACAACAAATCTGTTCTATATGTGTTCCAGAGATCAGGAGCACAGCTGAAAAAGCCTGACTAACCATTTTCTTTAAAAAGCTTTGAAACAAAACATTTTTAATTCAAGCTCTTAAGATGAGCATCTAAAATGAGCTTTTATTTTAAAACGACTCAAACACTCATCACATCACACAACGATATCAGCCTGATACTGATACCCATCTATAAAGATATGCCACCTGCAATTCTGATACAATGCATTGATAACAATGCTGTATTGGCTATCAGTGTGGATTGCACTTAAAAGCAGCACCAGCATCACTCATGGGGATACCGATACCTACTACCCATGGTGTACCCTGCCTTCGCCCGATGACCCCCCCCCCAACTAGTGGTATTAAGAGGCAGATAATGGATGGATGGATAGATAGATTTGGATATAAAACAACATACAGCTGTCCTCCAAGACAAGCGAGGAGCTTACATGTACACAGGCCAGGTTTATCTGTTCATTATTCAGTATTGCACAATAAACAAATTTTACAATATTAAAGTCGCTAAACATGGGTCTTACTACTAACTATATAACAGTAAATACCAAATATATATAGTAAATAAACAAAAATAGCACCTAATACATATCCGCCAACAAGAAAATGTCGTTAATCAAAGTGAGTAGGTTTTACTTTTGAAAAATGAAATTGTATATCTATTAGGTCTTAGTTAGGTTGGATAGAATTATTATCCGTATCCAAACTCAGTATCGACCTATATATGCATCAGTTATTGATATAAGTATAAATGCTGTATTTTTGTGCACACTACTTTAAATGCTAGAAGCTTCAGAAATATATTTCACAAGCACCTCTTTTTGTAGTGCTTTAAAAGTTTAGTTGCTGGTAGACAGACATGCATAACCACACACCTGGCCTGCAGCTCGAGAGAACGTTGCTTGCCGGTGATGGTGAAAGTGTGGGGAAGGTTCTGCTTTACATTCTCTTGAACCTGCAATGGCAGTAAATCATTAGTCCCCCATATACAACCATAACACACACAGAGCTGGACAGAACACTGTGAGAAAGTACTACTTACGACTACTGAATGCTAGATATGCTGTCCTAAATTTTCATTATAATACATACAAAGTAACATATTCAGAACACATTCAGCAACTGAGCACAATCAAGCAAGTAATTTCTCCATATCTCAATCATAAAATCTTGTGAAGTGGACTATAACGAATGCAGCTATGTCTTTACAGTCAACATCATGAGAAACATGTCCAAGAATCCAGCAGAACACATATGCCAGTTTATCACTCGCTACAAAAACGTTTGTAACACTAAGGCAAATAACTGGCTTAGTATTTATCCAGAACTTGGATAAATGTTCTGACAGAACTTGGGCTGCATACAGATACTGTAGGCAAACACAGTGACTTGACAGCACATTTATACCTCCATTCCTGCGATGTCTATTCTTTCTCTGACGCTAAACTTCTGCCCCATCAGCCTCAACTTAGGCACGCAATACAGCAACATGTTATTGAACTGTGGAGAGAACACACACACACACAGAGCACAACACAAACTCAGAATCTGCAGCAAATGTTGAGAACAGTTCAGTGACAGAGAGTCTTGATACTTTTAAACAGTTATTATGGTGAGGTTTATAATTCTGATAATTCCACCAACTCCAGCTTCGTGGTCCAATTCACTGAAATACACACTCACCAGGTAGAGGTAACGGTCCTGGGCTGTGCCGTTTTTAGCAGACATCTTCTTTATATGGCCCTCTTTGATGAGCTCATTAGCTGGATTAACGATGTCTTCCTCGCCACCCAATCGCTCGTATACCTCCAACAGCTTGTTCATTTTCTCCTGCACAGGAGGCATGTGATATTAATAACCTTTCTGGTGGCAGAGTTGGGAAACGACACTGTTTACCTAGACTGCACAGACATACAGTACTGAGTAACGTCAGAGGACACTCTTTTGTTCATTCATTAAATTCCTAGTCAAAGTATCTATTAAATACAAGCAACTCATTTTTCAGCACTTAATCGAACAAAACACAGAACAGTGTATTCAGTGTGTAGCTTGTCCACTCTTATCACAGCTTACTTTCAGGAATTCTTTCAGGAGACTTGCTTTTGGTTTTGCACAAATCTGGATTGGGATAGTCTTTCCATGCTTCTGGTGGACAGAAGTTGGCTTCACACACTAAACACTTAACAATTCAATGCCATATTTAGTTGTGGAGGCTTCTGTGTGATAACCTGTGAAATACACATGTTCTATGCTTCTTCTTAACCACTATTTAACCTGCAGGTGTATGCAAGTGTTTGGGCACTGTGGTCAAATTCTATGTTCTGTTGTGAAATTAAGCTGCACATCATCTACAGAGAATGCATTTGAATGCATGACTACTCTTTATTTATTTGTTGAAAAAAGACAAATAAAAACATAAAATATGAGCTGTGCAAAGTTTACTTCATGTAAAAGATGAGTGCAGACATGGGCTAAAGAACCAGAACTACTCAAACAAAACAAACAAATTACTGACGAGGGAAACCCGACCAGAGAGCGAAAGAGCCCTAGAGAAAGGAGAACCAAGTGAGAAAGAGAACACATTTGCCTAAGAGACTATTACCTATCAACTTAGACAGGAAGTGGAAACAACACATCCTGTCTGACAGACGCAGACAAGCTTGTCAAGGGGTGGGGGGGATGGGTGGAGAAAAAAAAAAAAAAAAAAGAAAAGTTACACTTACCATCTTTCTGATGGCAGCATTCGAGTGGTTAGCAGCTGTGGAGATCAAGTCCAGAGCCTCTGAAACCGAGAAAGACAGAAAACGTCAACAGACGGGCGCAGGGCAGTGTACTGAACTCAGAGGAGAGGATTAAGGTGTCTGAATGCTTTATGGCTGTTTCAAAATCGCTCGCGTAAACATCAGCATCAAAAGCATTTCAGCCTGTAACACACACTTGGGGGGGTGACTTTAGGGTTAGAAAAACAGATGATGGGGATGAACAAATGTTTTATTGCTAGCGGGAAGATTTGACAGTAGACACTCACAAAGTGAAGGATGCACTGATGAAATGACCATTTATGGATACACGAACGCTTTAGCACAATTAGGGTACATTCCACATCCTCTATTTTTTTTTGTACAGATAAATTTGCTTTATTATATATATTTTTTTTATGAGTGTGTCTCAATTCAGGCATTATGCAGTACAGTCTTATAATACATGCTACAAGACATATGAAAAAGTTTTAAAAAACCCTGCTTGAAAGACATGTTTTGGTAAAGCAAAAATAAGTGGTACAATAGAAGTCAATGGATCGGTCTTAAAACCTAGTGAGTTTTAACACAGATAGCATTTCACTTCATAGTATGCAGCTCCCAATTCTTAGATACCTTAAATATGCTGTCTACTAATGCTGGCCTTACACCAAGCGATTTTCAAGCAATTTTACTGTTGCAGACAAATTTCCTATTTAGGAATTAAATCGTAAGTGTCTTGCTAGAATTGAGTCACGCTCGCATCATCTCAATCCCAGCCGAACGAGACTGCAGTGTTTACAATTAGCCTACCAGGGAGCCGTACCTTTTAGCTGAATATTGCTTCAATCATGTCAATGGGAAATAATCTCAAATGGAATCTTACTGCAGTCTTGTAAACAGAGACTCTAAAAGATCACTAGTCTTTGCAAAATCATAGCCTGTGACTTGCCTGTGACTAAAAGTCTGTGAGAGGGGGTCAGATTTTAGTCTATTAAACATCTTCAGAGTCATTTTCAGAGTCTTTTAAAAGTCTTCTAGTATATGTTCAGCATAAGGCACCTTATTTTGGCCCAATTGTAAGGAAGCATCAAAATGTTCCTCGACTGCTAAGGCAATCCCATGATGCAAAGCAGGGAAACTTTTTCCAACATGGCGGACAAAAGCAAAGCTATGAGCGGAGAAGTCATTTTCAAATGTATGTTATTGCAATTTTCTCTGGTGTTTTAATTTGTTTCTTGTTATACATCCACACAAAATAACACCTTATTTGCAATTTTGTAACTAGTCTTTGACCATTTGGCAGTTTTATACTCAAGCAATTAGCATTTACGCTAGCAGCTTTTTAAGCCTCAGGCTATTGTTTTGGATAGCCGGCAGGTAACCAGTAGCTAAACTAACATAAAATACACTGGTCGTGTGCAGTGGGCGGGAACAAGTCGTGACACTGTCTCTCTATAACTAGAGCGTCTCATTAATATGAGGAGAGATGTCAGACAGACTGCCTACTTAAACAGCTGTCTACCTACTCAGTGCCTACTTAGGCAGCTCACCAGGTTTTGAGACAGACCCAATGTGTTCAAGAAGTCAATTCTCGGCCAAAAATCTAGCAAGAATATATGACTGATAAAAAATAAAACATCCACACATTATTAGGTATGTAATTCTTAAATGAATAACGGTCTGCAAAGTTAAGCAAGCCCAAATTAGCTCTCTCGCTCACAGAAACCACTTTTCTCAGCTGCCTGAAACGTCTCATTGGAATTTCAGCCTTTTCTCTTTTACAAGGTGATGCCATGTTGTAACACAATTCTTATTGCCTGCCTACCGGCAAGCTTAACGCACCCTCTCACAACACACAGAGAGCATAAGAAGTCCAGCTTGTGAAGGTGCAGTGGGTCTACCGACTTGCAGGAAGTCTCTATCTCAAACTGATACCACAGAACTGACACTGTTGTAAGAACAGACATTGCAGTAGCAGACTTGTAGCAGGTTGTTTAAACAATCAGACTAAAGTGGGTGAGCTGACCAATCAGGGCCCAATGGGCTCACTGGGAGGTGGGTTTATAAGCTCTAAAAGAGTGTTTCAGACAGAGGGTGAACACAGATGTACGGTATGAATAATGGATTTTGAGAAGAATGTAAATCTATTCTAAATCTATTCTCTAAAGTAGAAAAAGAACATAATAGGTTCCCTTTACACTACAAGGTCTGCTATCACAACACCATCACAAATAATCAAAGTTTCCAAAAGTTCTCATCCCCCAGGTTGGGGATGAGATTTAGCATTTTCTAAAAAGGCTAGATTCTTCATCAAACTATTCATTAAAGCACCTCGGTGTTCACGACTGTTGAACTTACTTTCTGCGTCCTTCCTATCCAGCGCATCACTGGGCAGTTTCTTAAGGTAGTCCTTCAGGAGGAGCTCATAACGAGGAATACGCTGCACTGGCTCCAGCATGTGATGCTGTAATGTCAGGTTACCGCACACATCTTGCTTCTGCACACCAACACAAACACACAGAGACAGACACTGAGTATTCATCAAGCAGCAATACTGCATCTCTTACACCTTCATTCACTACATCTGAAACACTGAAATCCAAAATACAAGCATGAGCCTTCAATTACTTACATTATGAGCATCCACTGAGCAGAACGGAACTATTCTATGGCTTGCTGTGATTTCATTATTTGTCAGCATTTTTAGCTTTTTTTAAACACACAAAGCTCACACTGTGTAAGTTAAATGAACAAGTGAAACACAACAGCATGCTTTCGATGCTTCCAGTGCTTTCTATTAGCCAGAGTTGCACAATAAACAGCTTTATTTGCTCTTTAAAGGGTAAATATTATGACAAAAACTAAATTCATCTTGCTTTCCTCTTTTTTTGTTTAAATAAGGCCATTTCAAGTAATGTTCGATTCATTACCCAGTACATACACACCATATATAGAAAATTACCTGCAAAACCAGCCCGTTTTACATTTACTGTGCTTGCAATATCGCAGTTTAGCGCCCCCATTCATGTTATGGTTCTGAGGAGGAGTTTGGCTCTGAATACTTATTAAAAAAGGTGCAATCCAGGACAGCCAATCAAAGCTTATTTATACATACATTAATCTCTACAATTTCCAAAACAGCCTGTTTAATTGCTAGGGATAAATAAATTCAAATAAATGTGCTTTCTAATATAAGTTCCATTATAAACACAGACATATTATATTATATATATATATATATATATATATATATATATATATATATATATATATATATATATATATATATATATATATATCCATCCCAAATGGTACTTTTGCATGTGGGGGCAAAAATGTATTGTCATGTAAAGAGAATTCATTCCTAGTAACTCTACAGCATCTCTATTTGCCCAATCACCATGAAATTATTATCAAATTCTATAAAAAATAACAGTCATAAATCCTGCACTTTTTCTAGGTCACTATTAAAATAGGAGCAAACTTGTGAAATGACTGTGTCACAACCTTTGTACAAAGTAGGTCAGGGTTCTTTCTTCCAGGTGTATCAGAACTACTAATCAGAGGCTTCTGCACAAACGTATAAAGTCCATGGCAAGCTGAGCTGTTATGAAAGTAACAGGGGAAAATACCCCATACAAAGATATTCCAAGAATTCTGCGAGCAAAATACATTAGTTTAAAAATGTATGTGCTAATTAGAACCTCTAATGAATCCTGCTTAAAACACACATACACACAGACTCTGACCTGGATGTTCTGGACCACACTTTTGAACTGGGTTGACCTTTGTGTCCACGTGTTGACCAAGTCCATGGCGCGGTCAAAGTTTTTCACATACTCTCCGTACATCTTCATGAATGGAGCTAACTTCTGCAGGATGTCCCCTATACGTGGATTGGTGTTCCTGTGATGCGCACACAAACATGCGACAATGCACATTAGACACTCTATATTTGCAGCCACAGTCAGTACAGTACTGTTAAAAGCTAGCATTGATACTGTATCACTACTACACATCACACATGTGTTTCCATAGCGAATGTAACATTACAGGAGACAAAAAGTCTTTCACATGAACACAGGCACGTAAACATGCAGAGCATCTGAGTTATTCTGTCAAAAACACGGCTAAGCATTCCTTTCTTAACCTGATAACATCACAGTCTTTCAACTAACTAACATCCCAAACTCTTCAACTATTTCTACTGTGAACTCAAATAAGATAAGCCTGTCAGGTTTATATATCGAACTACTCTCTTTGTACTGTAAACCTGTAATATTCTTACATTCATCTCATAATGAGTAATATTGGATGTATTGATTAGATTAAAGATCTATGTACAACGAATGAACAACATATCATACTACTTGGTAGCTACTAGCCTTTACTTCTATTGCTATTGTCGTAACTTTTCTTTTTTTGGTGGCGAACATTGGGTAGAGTTATTTAAGTTTTCTACAAATAGTTTCCTCAAACTTTTTTTTTTTTTTTTCAAGAAAAAGCTCACCACTCTTTTGTAATTCGTGTCTGCAGTTCTGGAAGGAGAAACTGATAGTGGAAGCAGTAGATGGAGGAGATGTTGGAGAAGATGCCTGTGATCACATCAGTAGGAATGCTTGCCTCTGTCAACTTGGTACAAAACACCTACAGGGAAAGAAAACGAAAGAAGAAAAACATGAACTCAATATAAGATAGGGTTGCACGGCACAAATATAATACCAGTATTGTGTTTATATTGGATCATGTCTTTAGATTATACAAACAATATCTGGCAAAAGGCACGTGACCAAAACCATAGATATTAATATGGAGGTGCCCTCTCTGACGCTTGCCACTGTGTACAGAGATCATGAAGCTCAAAATGTCTTTCTGGGCTAATGTTGCTTCCGGAGGTAGTTTGGAACTGAGTGAGGCCACATGCTACCTGCTCTTTTTGTGGCGTTGCTCTGTGGCTACAAAATACTTCACGTTCACAATGGTCGTGCTCACATACAGCTGACCCGAACAGATCTGACAGGGTAGAAGTTTCACAGGTTGACTTGTGGTTAAAGGTGGCATCCTTGTTTAACACCACCGTGTACATTAGCATGACTCATTCCTCTGCCAGTGTTTGTCTATGAACACTGCATGTGCTTTTGTCCACCTGCTAGCAATGAGTGCAGCGAAACTCAATAATTAGGTGGTGTCCACTTATTTTTGGCCATATAGTGTACTGTGATGAGCTTTAAAAACACAATGACAGTGTTCGAGAATGGCCTGCATTATTTTTTTGGGATTGCATGACATAAGTGAACACACTCACAGAAAACTCTGGAACTCTGGGATTGACTAGAAAGCTGCAGTATGCAAGCTTTGCAAGCTACATATGACATTTTAGTATGTTCAGTGCAAATAAACAGAAAATGTGCATTAAAATGGAAGAAAGTCATACTTTAAAAACCATCTAAAACATATTACTGGACAAGGGGTCTCCAAACCTTTGCACACAGCAATACTACTAATATGAAAGACTACTATCACACGTGATGCCAAACTTTTGAACGGCGGTGCACTTTTCATTCATGTTATTGATGTGTGAAACTATTCAGCAGAGGGATTTAGGAAAAGGTGCTAGGAGTTTAAGAGAAGAGTAAACAGGTTCAGGGTTCAGATGTGGTTTGGGTTAGAACCAAGTACTCAAAAGTGGAGCTTAGTGAGGAAGTAGGATGTTGGAACAGGAAGTAGCATGTGTGAAATACACACGCAGCTGAAACTTGTATTCGGTGTGCAAGACAGTGTGTTTGATCTGATCGTGCAGTTCATAGTAATACTGAGCAGCACAACCCAAACAGGCTTCTGTTCCACATGTAGGACCGTGTTCGAATCTTTGCTTTTTTAACTAACTGAATTTGGAGCCAAGAGATATATGTGTATATATGTGTGTGTGTGTGTGTGTGTGTGTGTGTGTGTGTGTGTGTGTGTGTGTGTGTGTGTGTGTGTGTGTGTGTTCTTGTAGAGGTATAATAGTAAGGACATGTGGTCCTCACAAATATTATTTTTTTGGTAAAGTCATGACATTTTATCATTTTCTTCAAAAATCAAGTAAAAAAAAAATCTAACAGAGCAGAAAATTTGTTTTTTTGTATACTAAGGTTAAGGTTAGGTTTAGTATTATTTAGTTCAATAGTAAAACAAAGTTCAATAGAGTGTGTGTGTGTGTGTGTGTGTGTGTGTGTGTGTGTGTGTGTTACCTGGTCCAGAAGGTTGAGTCTTTTGACATAAGCTTCCTCTGTGTGGAGCAGCTCTTGTGCAATGTTGAACAGCTTCTGAGACTCCGACTGTAGGAATTACAGAGGAAAAAGAGAGATGGCTATAAGAAACTGATGGAGGGGTACAACAGCGTTTCTGAAAGGAATGCATGTCGCTAAACGATTGCTGATAGCTGTTCACTGTTTACTGTTTCCCATATTTAGTCTCATATCAGGTATAAACAGAAGCCACATACATTTTCATTAGAAAGTGGCAAGCAATCAGCTCAACTGGCTGCATTGCTGATTTTCTCTTCCATTTTTAATTAGTCTGAACGGAATAGGATCCTGTTTACACCTGGTCACTTCACACGTCTTCAGTATCAGGATTATATCTGGATACGGCTGAGCTATATATAACGCACACACAGGACACATTTAAAATCAAAATCAAACTCCCCCTCAGCGCAACCCCGACTCCCCCTCAGCGCAACCCCAACTCCCTTCAGCGCAACCCCGACTCCCCCTCAGCGCAACCCCGACTCCCCCTCAGCGCAACCCCGACTCCCCCTCAGCACAACACCGACTTCCCTCAGCACAACCCCAACTCCCCCTCAGCGCAACCCCAACTCCCCCTCAGCGCAACCCCGACTCCCCCTCAGCGCAACCCCGACTCCCCCTCAGCGCAACCCCGACTCCCCTCAGCGCAACCTCGACTCCATTCAGCACAACCCCAACTCCCTTCAGCACAACCCCAAACCCCTCTCAGCGCAACCCCAACTCCCTTCAGCGCAACCCCAACTTCATTCAGCACAACCCCAAACCCCTCTCAGCGCAACCCCAACTCCCTTCAGCGCAACCCCAACTCCCTTCAGCGCAACCCCAACTCCCTTCAGCGCAACCCCAACTCCCTTCAGCGCAACCCCAACTCCCTTCAGCGCAACCCCAAACCCCTCTCAGCGCAACCCCAACTCCCTTCAGCGCAACCCCAACTCCCTTCAGCACAACCCCAAACCCCTCTCAGCGCAACCCCAACTCCCTTCAGCGCAACCCCAACTCCCTTCAGCGCAACCCCAAACCCTTCTCAGCACAACCCCAACTCCCTTCAGCGCAACCCCAACTTCATTCAGCGCAACCCCAACTTCATTCAGCGCAACCCCAACTTCATTCAGCGCAACCCCAACTCCCTTCAGCGCAACCCCAACTCCCTTCAGCGCAACCCCAACTCCCTTCAGCGCAACCCCAACTCCCTTCAGCGCAATCCCAACTCCCTTCAGCGCAACCCCAACTCCCTTCAGCGCAACCCCAACTCCCTTCAGCGCAACCCCAAACCCCACTCAGCGCAACCCCAACTCCATTCCGCGCAACGCCAACTACCTTCAGCGCAATCCCAACTCCCTTCAGCGCAATCCCAACTCCCTTCAGCGCAATCCCAACTCCCTTCAGCGCAACCCCAACTCCCTTCAGCGCAACCCCAACTCCCTTCAGCGCAACCCCAACTCCCTTCAGCGCAACCCCAAACCCCACTCAGCGCAACCCCAACTCCATTCCGCGCAACGCCAACTACCTTCAGCGCAATCCCAACTCCCTTCAGCGCAATCCCAACTCCCTTCAGCGCAATCCCAACTCCCTTCAGCGCAATCCCAACTCCCTTCAGCGCAATCCCAACTCCCTTCAGCGCAATCCCAACTCCCTTCAGCACAATCCCAACTCCCCCTCAGCACAACCCCAACTCCCCCTCAGCACAGCCCCAACTCCTCTCAGCACAACCCCAACTGCCCTCAGCACAACCCCAACTCCCCCTCAGCACAACCCCAACTCCTCTCAGCACAACCCCAACTGCCCTCAGCACAACCTCAATTCCCTTTAGCACAACCACAACTCCATTCAGCACAACCCCAACTCCATTCAGTACAACCCCAACTCCATTCAGCACAACCCCAACTCCATTCAGCACAACCCCAACTCCATCTCCATTCAGTACAACCCCAACTCCATTCAGTACAACTCCATTCAGTACAACTCCATTCAGTACAACCCCAACTCCCCTCAGCACAACCCCAACTCCCCTCAGCACAACCCCAACTCCCCTCAGCAACAACCCCAACTCCATGCAGCACAACCCCAACTCCATTCAGCACAACCCCAACTCCATTCAGTACAACCCCAACTCCCCTTAGCACAACCCCAACTCCCCTCAGCACAACCCCAACTGCCTTCAGCACAACCCCAACTCCATTCAGCACAACTCCAACTGCCTTCAGCACAACCCCAACTGCCTTCAGCACAAACCCAACTCCATTCAGCACAACTCCAACTGCCTTCAGCACAACCCCAACTCCATTCAGTACAACTCCAACTGCCTTCAGCACAACCCCAACTCCCCCTCAGCGCAATCCCAGCTCCCCTCAGCGCAATCCCAACTCCCCCTCAGCACAACCCCAAACCTCCCTCAGCACAACCCCAAACACCCCTTGGCACAACCCCAATTCCATTCTGCACAACCCCAACTCCCCTTAGCACAAACCCAACTCCGAAATGTGCCTCTATACAGTTTTGTAGAGTTTAAAAAGAAGTTAACTCATTATATTAAATACAGCAAATATATATATATATATATATATATATATATATATATATATATATATATATATATATATATATATATATAGTATGCATTCATTTTTCATTTTCACATTTTGTATCACTGAAGCCTTAACAACTCTGGCTGGAAGTGCCCAAACTTTGCATTACATGCCTACACTGTTTTCAATATTAAGATTTTAGAAAGGAGAAGTGATTAAAAGGCTCTCTGTGTAAAGGAAGAAATGCTTCCCCATATCTAAAAGACAGGCCAATTAATACAACATCACTTTGGCACTAAAGCATACACTAAACGGTACTGATATTAATGTGCTTCCTCAAGAAACCAGTTAGGAAAAGGAAGCTTTGAAAAAAGAAAAAAAGATCTAGTTTGAAGAACAAAGGTTAGTTCCAGATTTCTCCTGGATGCCCCAGATATTGTATGATTAAGTTCCTTCAGCAGCAATCTTGATTTAGCTTAATGAAGTACTGAGCAGTCAAAGCAGGTATTAGATGAGAACTGTAAATAATACTGGGTTGTTTCCACAAGGAAATGCTTAGAAAGTACTGTAGAAAAGACTGGAAAGACAGGTCACTGTTAGGGGAAGAGCTTTCAGTATCATGGTAATCTCTTCGTGACTGCCTCTCACTCTCCGCCCCCACCCCACCACTGATGATGTAAAGCGTCCTTAGGTATAAGAAAGGCTCTTTATGAGTTGAACTACTAATACTTTTACTTTAATGAATTTTTTTATTTATTTTTTATTTAGTTTTGCTGAGCAAATAAAAGCTTCCTGTCTGAAAAACAGCTACTTTTTAAACATCATGTCCCCAACTAAAACTGTGACTAAAACTAAAAGCACAGTACTGTGTAAATATATAATTAGTTGTGGCAATTAAACATCAATAAAACGTTAACATTAAAACAATTACAAATAAACAAATACACAATATAATGACCCTTATTCATCAACACTGCACAGAAGAGCCCAGATTTGGCTGCCTCTAACAGGGAGTAAACTACTTTGTGTCTGATTCCTGCAACTTCACTCAACATGGAACTAGTTTTAGTGTTCTAAAAGGTTTGACAAGTAGTGATCTAAAACGTTTGACTGGTAGTGTATTAAAACGTTTGACTGGTAGTGATCTAAAACGTTTGACAACTAGTGATCTAAAACGTTTGACTGGTAGTGTATTAAAACGTTTGACTGGTAGTGTACTAAAACGTTTGACTGGTAGTGTATTAAAACGTTTGACTGGTAGTGATCTAAAACGTTTGACTGGTAGTGTATTAAAACGTTTGACTGGTAGTGATCTAAAACGTTTGACAAGTAGTGTATCTAAAACGTTTGTCTGGTAGTGTACTAAAACGTTTGTCTGGTAGTGTACTAAAACATTTGGCTGGTAGTGTACTGAAACGTTTGGCTGGTAGTGATCTAAAACGTTTGACTGGTAGTGTACTAAAACGTTTGGCTGGTAGTGATCTAAAACGTTTGACTGGTAGTGTACTAAAACGTTTGGCTGGTAGTGTACTAAAACGTTTGACTGGTAGTGTACTAAAACGTTTGGCTGGTAGTGTACTAAAACGTTTGACTGGTAGTGATCTAAAACGTTTGGCTGGTAGTGATCTAAAACGTTTGGCTGGTAGTGATCTAAAACGTTTGGCTGGTAGTGTACTAAAACGTTTGACTGGTAGTGTATTAAAACGTTTGACTGGTAGTGTACTAAAACGTTTGACAAGTAGTGTATCTAAAACGTTTGACTGGTAGTGTATTAAAACGTTTGACTGGTAGTGATCTAAAACGTTTGACAAGTAGTGTATCTAAAACGTTTGTCTGGTAGTGTACTAAAACGTTTGTCTGGTAGTGTATCTAAAACGTTTGACTGGTAGTGTACTAAAACGTTTGACAAGTAGTGTATCTAAAACGTTTGTCTGGTAGTGTACTAAAACGTTTGTCTGGTAGTGTATCTAAAACGTTTGACTGGTAGTGTACTAAAACGTTTGACAGGTAGTGTATCTAAAACGTTTGTCTGGTAGTGTACTAAAACGTTTGACTGGTAGTGTACTAAAACGTTTGTCTGGTAGTGTACTAAAACGTTTGTCTGGTAGTGTATTAAAACGTTTGACTGGTAGTGTATTAAAACGTTTGACTGGTAGTGTACTAAAACGTTTGACAAGTAGTGTATCTAAAACGTTTGACTGGTAGTGTATTAAAACGTTTGACTGGTAGTGATCTAAAACGTTTGACAAGTAGTGTATCTAAAACGTTTGTCTGGTAGTGTATCTAAAACGTTTGGCTGGTAGTGTACTAAAACGTTTGGCTGGTAGTGATCTAAAACGTTTGGCTGGTAGTGTACTAAAACGTTTGTCTGGTAGTGTACTAAAACGTTTGGCTGGTAGTGTACTAAAACGTTTGGCTGGTAGTGATCTAAAACGTTTGGCTGGTAGTGTACTAAAACGTTTGGCTGGTAGTGATCTAAAACGTTTGGCTGGTAGTGATCTAAAACGTTTGGCTGGTAGTGATCTAAAACGTTTGGCTGGTAGTAATCTAAAACGTTTGACTGGTAGTGTACTAAAACGTTTGACTGGTAGTGTTCTAAAACGTTTGACTGGTAGTGATCTAAAACGTTTGACTGGTAGTGTACTAAAACGTTTGACTGGTAGTGTATCTAAAACGTTTGGCTGGTAGTGTACTAAAACGTTTGGCTGGTAGTGTTCTAAAACGTTTGGCTGGTAGTGTTCTAAAACGTTTGGCTGGTAGTGTTCTAAAACGTTTGGCTGGTAGTGTTCTAAAACGTTTGGCTGGTAGTGTACTAAAACGTTTGACTGGTAGTGTATCTAAAACGTTTGGCTGGTAGTGTACTAAAACGTTTGACTGGTAGTGTTCTAAAACGTTTGACTGGTAGTGTACTAAAACGTTTGACTGGTAGTGTATCTAAAACGTTTGGCTGGTAGTGTACTAAAACGTTTGACTGGTAGTGATCTAAAACGTTTGACTGGTAGTGATCTAAAACGTTTGGCTGGTAGTGTACTAAAACGTTTGACTGGTAGTGATCTAAAACGTTTGTCTGGTAGTGTATCTAAAACGTTTGACTGGTAGTGTACTAAAACGTTTGACTGGTAGTGTACTAAAACGTTTGACTGGTAGTGATCTAGAACGGTTGGCTGGCAGTGTTCTAAAACTGTTGACCAGTAGTTTATAAAAACAGCATTTTGCTCATGCGCCTATGGCTGTGCACTGCTTCCCCTAATGGCCAATCTAAACAAAAAATGACGAGTGGAAAGAATAAAATGTGAACAACAAACGATTATTCAGGTTTTCAGACAGTAGAATGATGTGACAGTGTAGTGATTACTGTCCTAGAATAACAATTAAATGGTATTACTGCAGAGTATAAGAAGTGTCTGCACTAGCTGGCCGGTTTTATAGATGACATTGATTTCTGCGCTTTCAGGTCGATAAATGCTTATACTTAAATGTACACACACTCCTAACATACAGATCATTATACAGATCTGACAAATATAAAACTGATAACAACTAAACTAAACTGACAATGGAATTTATGTGTGCTTATTTTACAGTCAGACTTTATCGTCCGCACCTTCAACAAACAAGGGACTTGGTGTGATTTGGTGTGTAGGAAACAGTTAACACAAATACCATCTAATACCTGCTTCAGCTAATCAGTCTTTTATTAAACAAATGAACAAATTCATAAAAAGCTGGACTTCACCAAGAGGTCAGAAAGATATGAACAACCTTTTGAATGCAAGAACTTCTCCTTACAGTCAAAAACCACCAAATGTGAACATTTTCCAAACATGATCATTCAAACTGCAACCTTTTTAAAACTGAGTAATCACACTCAATCAGCTAATAGTCCTATTTAACGTCACTGTATTCTGTTCATCTGAGCGCGCAGTAAAACTGTCAATATTTCCTTCCTAGATCTGCCCTAAAGCAAACGGCCTGCTGTTCTGTGTCTGTCCAGCTGTGCTGCTGATGGACAAAACACGTGCGCACACTCGAGGCAGGGCAGCACATGTCAGGAAACAGGAGGAGACATGCGACAGACTGTGTGGTTTGATATGTTTGACAATAAAACAGGACCACACTACTGTGTAGTGCTCTCCTTCACTGATAGGTTAAAGTGGAGCTCTACTGCGCTCTCATATCTTTGAAGAGTGCACAGAGGGCACGGGCTACACTCACTCTCTCTTTCTTCTGCAGTGTGCAAAAGTTCTTGCCCACATCCTGTGTGACAGCGGAGTCATTAAAAAGCTATCAGCCTGTCAGTTGCGCCTCTCTCTCTCTCCCACACACACACTCATTTTTTATGTGTGTGTGTGTGTGTGTGTGTGTGTGTGTGTGTGTGTGTGTGTGTGTGTGTGTGTGTGTGGACAATATGGTATCTTATCATTTATATCAGAGACGGTCACAAGTTGCTTCATCTAAGTTCAAGTCAAGCCTCGTGTCGCTGGGGTTTGAGTTGTGTCCCAAGTCTCTGGGGTGCAATTCTGAGTCAAGTCTTAAAAACAAAGCCGAATCTCAGTTGTCTAGGGTACAAGTCTGACTCGGGCCTCTGGGATGTCCAAGTCCAGTCTCAGGCTTGAGTCAAGCCTCGAAAGAAACATGCAGTGTTCTTTAAGTACTGACACCCTCCACATGCTCAGAAAACCATACAGTGATAGAATTTATCCCAGTACTGATACAATACCGTCCCACTGTCTCACCCTAGGACCCTGCATATCATCCATCATAAAGATCTATACGCATCGTGATACCTGTTTGCTATGTGGCCCACCCTTAGGTGCACCAGAACACAAAGGCAAGCATGTGCCTGCTGTTGCTACTGGGGTGGATAACTAAAAGGTGTGCATCAGGCCGTTAGGGTGTGTTTTTGTGTGTGTGTGTGTGTGTGTGTGTAGGGCGTTTCCTGCAAAGAGGACCACAAAAAAGAACTAAAGCCTCCTCAACACACCTGGACCTACAGACACTCCCAAAGCCTCTGTCTCAGTCTTAGTCTCTCTTTCTCTCTCTCTCTCTCTCTCTCTCTCTTTTTCTCTTACTCGGTCACTCTTTCCATTTAAGATATTGGTATGTCTTTTCTTAGGTCTTATCTCTCTGAGAAAAAAAAAAACATTCTTCTTAGTTTACTGCATCAGAGGCAAAGCACTGTACATGGGGCGTGTTCCTTTATATGTTTTCAAGACAAATGTTCTGAACTTGTCAAAGTAAAAAACTGATTTTATTCGATATTTGCAAAATCTACCTGTTTTAGAAGGGGTAAAACAAGACAGGGGATAAGAGGTTTTTAAAATTGATTTAAAGAGACAGAGCAAAATAGACTCATGAACTAGACCACCAACACTGTCACCATAAAGATACTACCAATGACAAATACAAGCTTCATTGTTTCTGGTTATCATTTTATCCACTGGGAGAAGATCGTTTAATGCTACGGGCCTAAGAGGACATGTGGCGGTCAAGAGGCCCTTACTGAAAAATGGAACTAGACATTTCTCCACTAGCACCGAAACCAAACTTACGAAGTAAGGTTGTATTGATGATGAGTCTAAAATCACCATCATCTGGATTACCAGAAACATAAGACTTCTCAGAACTTTGGAGGTGTTTACAAGAAGCAGAGAACTGAGCGCAAGTCTCTCAAAAACAATGGAAACTGTGGACATACCAAATGTTAAAAAACTGCTATTGTGTTTAACTGTTATGGCCTATGAGTAAGCTACCATTAAATATAATGACTTGCACTTAATGGTTGTTTTGACTGGAAATCAAACAACTGAATAAGTGGCTTCTGACATTAGCACACAACTAAAACTCTGCATTCTAACAATAAACACACAATAATAACTGCCCATCCGAAGGACCTTCACTACTCAAACACCCAACATCCACTACTCTTTAACTAGTTCTGTTTTAGAATAAGAGAAGCTACTCTGAGCGGAAAGCAGTTGCAGGACAATGCCATTCCAGCCAACAGCTCCTAGACTCTTTTTTCACTTCTTTGTTCCTGGGTTTCTGTAAAAGAAGTCTCGAGCCCAGCCCTGTAGCAAGCCTGTATCTGACTTCTTTGTTCTGTATTTTCATGACACTTTTACACACTTTACAAATGTCGAGTAAAGGGATGGGTGGAAGGAATGCCTAGACATCTGACCTCACAATAATTCAGCTGGATATTTGGGAAGTGATTCTATGCATCATGTAATCTCAAATCTCACCTCGATTTGTTAGTCAGGCAGCAGGTAGTAACTTTTCTCTGTGGCATATAATCAACCCACCCTGTCAATAATATAATCTAAAGCCTCAGAGACTCGCCCAAGAAGTCAGACTCCCACCCCCCCGAACGTTTTACGGAATTCAGTTGGTTAACTAATGGCGCTAATAGACTCTACTGCCTTGTTATTTAGCAGGGGCTCCTAGAAAGCTCTAATACAATGAGCTTACTTAAGTGCTTTTCAAGAAACAGAAGAACAGACCAAACAGATGAACAGAGCAGGCATTTAGGCGGACGCTACATATCTCTTCTCGCTCGTCTACGTCTAAGCTGGGTTAGCTTAGCTCTTATCCCGGCTCTCGTACCTTTGGGTTTAACTATGTGAGTTCATCTAGACAATCTATGGCCTACAGTAATGCTGTATACTTGTCTGGGGCTGGTACCAGAGTGATCTTGCCTGTGTGTGGAAGTGTCGTTTTTTAAAAAAAAAGTGGTGTTCTTCTCACTTCACATAGCAGCAAACCTTTGACATTTAATGTTAAAATTGATTTTCTCCTTTTCCGTGTGTGTCTATTACCTGTGAAGTCATCATCTTATTAACCAGGTCTCCCAATTCCACCTTAAGTGCTGCAGCAGGTCCCAGAATGCTACTGCTCCATTTAAGGTGGAAGAGACACATAAAATGTATAATACCTGAATTTCATATACCAAAATTGATGCAGTTGAATCTCCATCTTTTCATACAACACAGTGCAGTGCTAGATTTTTACCCCTTCAATAACAGGAACAGTGTAAAGAGTACGCTAAATCCATAGTTAAGAAAACACATTACACCTTAAACAAAAAAAAGTAAATACTTCTCTACTAAACAGATATTCTAAGCTAAAGTAAAAATAGTATCAGATAAACAAAAACTACAGTGGAATTTATCACACCTAGCATCTGATAGTGGGGTTCAAAAGCCTGAGACCACTAGTTTCTACTTTTCATTCCATTTAACACAAAGTCCTTCACTGCAAATAATATTGTCAGCCAAACGATTTGAGCTATAAGCAGAGTCTTCAAAGTCTTCTGAACAAAAGTTTCAAAAGAATGATTAGAACAGATAAAACAGGCCTCAGCCAACAACATTTCACAAAATTAGAATTTTTTTTGCATTAAAACAAAATTAATATTCCAAAACTTTCTTTTGCTTTTTTAAGGGTTTAAATCAACATTTTCAATGTGGTCTCAAGACTTTTGCAAACTTTAGTGTATCTGTATAGGAACTGGAGTTCATTAGACTCTGTTCTTCTCTTTTTCAGATCCCTCATTGTTAATGCATTAAAAAACTTAAACACAAAAAGGTATAAATGTTAATGATTTAAATGACTTAACTAAGAAAACACATATAACTACTAGGGCTATCACAACTAATATAATAATATAATATTTCATTCTTTCAAAAGAAACAGAATTGGAATGGTTTATATTGTCATCTGTTGGGGTGCATACTAGAAAGCATTTACTGAGACCCATCAAGAGGGGTTAGAAAAACAACAAGTGTTAGAATTTCTGACTGGTGCTATAAAGGGCATAGAGGGCAGCGGTGTTTGTTTATGTTTATCTTTGTTTATTTGTGCTGTTTCTGTCATTTGCTGGGAGCTACCAACAAGATCATAAGCCAATTTAGTCACTTCAGGCTTGTACTTTAAAAGCTACACTATGTACAGTTTGGGGATTTGGAGATTTCTCTGGTGGAAATGAGTAACTTACACAATATGTGGAAGAAAACTTTGTAACATCAGCTATGCCTCTGATCCTCTACCCTAGGATGAACTGGACGATTGTGAGCATGTTGAAAGAATCCTCAAAGGTAAACTCAGTCAACGCTAGAAGGATAAGTCTTCTGAGAGTAGAAATAAATATACTGCTGTCATCAATCAATCAATCAACATTTATTTATATAGAGCTTTTTACGAGCAGCGTTGTCTCAAAGCAGCTTTACAGAACAGCAGTTTATGAAAAAGAGGAAACAAAGAGAAGGACAGTAAGAAAAGAGACCCTGCATAGCAAAAACGTGAGAAAAGGTATCAAGGTCCAAGCCCCCCTAGAAAAACCCAGAGGCGACAGTGACAAGGAAAAAGTTCCTCGATAAAAGCAAGAAACCTTGAGAGGAACCCATTCTCATCTGGTTACTATCCTCAAAAGTATAATGCTGGTTTTGGATTTGGCACCTACTACCACTTCTTTACATTTGGATAATGATCTTACATGGTCATGCATCATACGGCGGATCATCAGCTAAAATTTAATTACTGGCACAGGCCGAGTTACTGCTCGCAACAGGTTACAACAGAAACTACTGCTGTCTTGTTGTCGTCTCAAGCTATGATGGTTCCAATGTCTTCACATAAGAACTGGCCTGAAGCAATGATGCTGATTGTTCCAACCACACGAGCGACGACCAAAAATAGCAGAGCTAAAACAGCAGTGCCATCGCCACAGTTACCAACAACACAAGAACTAGTGCAACTAAAGATGAAGCAGAACGTCTCTATCTGTCTTTCACATGCATCACCTTTTATAACACCACACAGATACACTTCTGGTTTAAGCAAACTCAACTCTCACACTGCCCCTCTCCAGTGACATTCAGCCTCATCACTGAAATGATATCATACTGCATTACTATAACAGCTCAATGTTCGACTGAGTCAATTATGAATTAGGTTGCTCTCAGTGAGCACTGTTACTAAAACGTTTGGCTGGTAGTGATCTAAAACGTTTGGCTGGTAGTGTACTAAAACGTTTGGCTGGTAGTGTACTAAAACGTTTGGCTGGTAGTGATCTAAAACGTTTGGCTGGTAGTGTACTAAAACGTTTGGCTGGTAGTGTACTAAAACGTTTGGCTGGTAGTGTACTAAAACGTTTGGCTGGTAGTGATCTAAAACGTTTGGCTGGTAGTGTACTAAAACGTTTGGCTGGTAGTGATCTAAAACGTTTGACTGGTAGTGTACTAAAACGTTTGGCTGGTAGTGATCTAAAACGTTTGACTGGTAGTGTACTAAAACGTGTGGCTGGTAGTGATCTAAAACGTTTAGCTGGTAGTGTACTAAAACGTTTGGCTGGTAGTGATCTAAAACGTTTGACTGGTAGTGATCTAAAACGTTTGACTGGTAGTGTATTTTATTACAATTTTTTACATCTATAACCAAAAAAAAAACCTCCCAAACCACAGCAAAAAACTACCAAAGCTTTCCATATCAGAGCCTCCCAAACCACCAAGAACTACCAAAGTACAGGAGAACCAAAGTAAGCTTCATACAAAGAACAACATTAATCTGGTTTAAGTAGGCACAGCAGACAATGTTCCTGAAGAAAGGTACCATAAGAGAATAGTTGAAAAGCGGGGGGCTGATTGTTAAGTGTCGACTGCTAGGAAGACACGATCAGATGATGGTACAGAACACTACATAATAAACCTACTGTTAAATAACATATAAAACATAACAAAAACATAACCAATGAATGCTCCTAGGGCTTATGCATTACACTGCCATTCCTACCCAAATTAGCAGCTTTTATTTTTAATATACTGTACCACTTTTCTATACGTCACCTGTAACATTAGCATTTGCATATCACTTTACCTTTATACTGTACATTTCTAGTTGTAATGATTTTTTCCTTTTTTAATAAGACCTGTTCTATGTATGACAGTCTCCCCTTCTGAAATTATTCTATCACTCTAACAATGAGGCATCATCAAAAGAAGAGTAAACTAATCATTTAGCTGTGCACATCCCCACAATGGCACAAACAGCCATTTAAGCTAGCTGTTAGTGGGCTAGTTGAGCCAGCTGAAACACCATGAATGCCAAGAATTCTTTTTCAGCTGTGTCAGTTCATCATTTGTGAGCTTCTAAAACCACACCAGCGTCATTTCAGGGAGGAAGTTAAGGTAAGATGGAATAAACAGGAAGTTGACGTAACACATCTGTTGCCATGCACTATTTGGGTTAGCCATTCTCTAGCCTATCATAAATGGCCATCAGTGGTTTCTGACCATTCTCAATTTAGCAGCGACACAGTGACGCATGTAAAACCAGCGCTCATAGGACTACACGACACCTACATAAATGTCTGCATTTAATTTTAAACACTCATGAAACACTAATTTATATATATATATATATATATATATATATATATATATATATATATATATATATATATATATATATATATATATATATACCTACATACACCTATATATATATACCTATATACACCTACATATGAAACCTGAAACACCCCTATAGAAATGTGTATAAATACTTATGCAATAGGCATTATAGTAATTTAACAAACTTTGATAACTTTGTTATGATCTAATTAAAGCAAACTAAAAAATAGTAATATGTAATAACTGTCCATAAGGATGTCACAAGGCCTTATGAATGTCTCAATTTGTGTTTGTGTGACAAACCTCAGCAATGCCACATTGACTGATTCACTTACACCAGCACCACGTACCATCATGTGAGTGTTTGCAGTGTCGAGAAAGAATATCTGGTCAACAGCAGTCTTGTGGTCAAGAACTGACTGAAATAATGCATGAGGTAAAAGTTGGCAGACAAACTGGGCACAACAACAGATGGGCTACAGCCTGTAACTGTATACTCATATAGACTAGAGGTGTCACAACACACTGTGATATGGCAATATAAACCAGTGACTATGTGAACTGGCTGTATGGTGAAAGTACACACTATTAACTAGAAAAGTACATTTCACACAGGATGGTTGCCCATAAATGAGAAGTAGAGGAGTGCGGGTCAGTGTGTTTGGTGTGCTGCCCTGAGTCAGTACAGGCAGTTTGGGTTTGGCCAAAAATAATGGGATACTATGGGAAGAACAAGGGACAAATTAATGACAAATAGACAAGTGTGGGTCAGTATGTCTGTGGATTACAGCTACGGGATCTGCCATGAGTGAGTACAGGCAGTTTGGTGGCTGTATGTTAAATGAAACCATGAGGTTTGGGTGGGCTCAAAAATGAATAGGACACTATGGGGAAAAAGTGTATGTGAAATGATGTACAGTATTACAGTAGATTGACATGAACTTTTCCATCCTTTTCATTCTCCATGGGAAAAATACAATATTGGTCCTTTGCAATGCGCAACCATAATTAAGTCAACTAATGCAGTAGAAAACTCATTTGTTTGCCAACGATCAGCACCATATAATGTAACCCAGCACTCTTCCTGACTCCCAGGCCTACTGTTAGTCATCTTTCTTTTTATTCGAACAACAAAATATTGAGAGAATACCAAACTGGGCACATAGTATAATGAACTGAATTGAACTGTGGGCTACGTGTATTGTTACAACCCTGATATAGACCCTATAGGTCCTTACAAGCACTAGAAAGTGGCCAGTGAGTGAACGTTCAAAGTTTTAGTTCCTATAAGTGAAGGGTGAATGTACATGTGTATGTGCTTCTTACTTTGCCCTCCAGGCTCTCTGGTTCTTCACTGCTCCCCTCATCCAAGTCGCTATCTTCATCCTGCGTCGAGTCCCGCTTGTTTTCAGTGGTGACACAGGACACGCTCTCGGTTTCCGTGGCGATGCTGTCATTCCTCTCCTCCTCTTCGATGGGGACCTCGTTTGGAAACACCTCTCCCTCGGCCCCACAGGACGGGCTATCGATCCCGCTGTCGCGGTTCGGTATTTTCCCGTTCGCTTCAGTCACTCCGTTATCCCGCGCGCCGCAAGGAACCTCCATCAACCCGCCGCCATCGTGTTCTGTGTCGCTATGGTTACGCTCCAAATCGCTAAGGATGCGCTCCACATCGCTGTGGTTGCCATCTGTGTCGCTGTGGTTAATGTCCAACTCCTTGCTGTGGTCGAGCTTGTCTCGGCTGCCTGTGTCGTTCGCACAGCCAATCCGTAAGCAGTCTAAAGAAGGTAATTCCATGTCCTCCGAGCTCTGAAGGGAATTAAGTGCAAGTTCGTCCATGGAGCGCGAGTCGGCCCCTAGATCGTCAAGCTGATGCTGCTTTGAGATTTCGGGGGCGGAGTCACCCACGCAGGTGGGCGGGGCCTCCATGCCCAGGTAAAGCTGTAATGGATTCCTTGGCTGGACTCCTAGAATCGGGACCCTGAGAAGCAAAAAATAAATAATAGAAATCTCAAATAAAGAAACTTGATTTTTATGCTCTGAGGTGAATAATAAAGCTGCAGGTAATAAGTTATTTAACACTACTGAAAGCACACTGGCTGATATTTCTAATATTTCTCGTTATGAGATAACTGGAGAAATATATGTTTATTCAGCTTCATTCTAGATGGTTAGGCTTTTCTAGAGTAATAGTTACATTTTACTTGTTTTAGGAAGCAGCTCATAAAACAAGCTAAATCTTTGATTTGTGATTTAAACATCATATTTGCCCTCTTTCCTCCTTTGCATCCCATAAGCAGTGTGAGTGTAAACATACACACTTTAAACCAACAGCCTCTAGGAACTCTTTTTATCTTTGGGTATAATATGAAGTGATGAGCTCCAGTAATGCATGGGATAGTGCATTATGTGTATTCAGACATTAATACTAACTGATTCTCTGAGCATTTGAGCTGCTTTTGCCATCCAAGCTGAGAGAGAGAGAGAGAGACAAAGAAAGGTCAAAACAGTTAAAAAAAAAGTGAGAAGATTATTCCTCATATTGCAACCACAGAAACAATATTTCCAAGGATAAGGAAGATACATCTGCAAACACAGCAATATTGACCACAATAAAAGCTCAAACAGAGTAGTAGCAGCAGCAATGCATCATGGGTGATATCGCTAGGCAAATCTATGACAACAGGCCTGGTGTGGATGTGACAAAGTATCATGTTACTTAATGTTACTTAAAGTAATTGCATTGTTTGGTTTGAATACCAAATAATCAGCAGCCATAAACAACCCAGTCCAGCGCTTCTCCTCCTATCAGCTCTAATGCTTTACCAATAACAGGATCATAGTTTTCACTTCATTATCACTTCAATTTTTCTTTAATAGACTGGGCGAATACTGATTCATAAATATAGTGTCAAGTCTGTGTGTCACACAATATTAATTATGTATTTTTAGTGGTGTTGTACAGAAAGTCATTTGACTTTGTATCTATAATTAAAAAACAAGTGTACATACATGATACAAATAAAAATTAAAAGTGTCTTGTGCAAGTTGCATCTGGTGTGATTATAAAAACATTGCAAATGGTTGGTTGAAAAGACTTCACCCAACAAGTTTCCAACAGTCCTGCACTCTACACATTTGCATCTAAAATTTGCACATGTGAGCATTTACACAAATGAGAACAATTTTTGGAACAACATACTCCGGTCACTCGCAGCCATTCAACTCGTCATGTTTGGAGAAAGAAAGGTTACGTGTGAACAGTGAAGTATGAAGGTGGGAGCATCCAAGTGAGACATAAACTGAAGGGCATTAGAGAAGAGTGTAACATTAGTGTAACATTGGGCAAGAAAGGAGAGAGGATGGACGCTGTAACAAAAACCCAAATATACGACCAACATAAATCTGGACATGGTGAAGGTGTTTGCATGGCCGTTCTAAACTTGCACCTCATTATAAAAATTACAGAACTTTTTCATCAGTAGGAACTCTTATACACCTCATAGGGAAGTAAAGACGGTTTGTCAAGAGCAATGACCATACAATGAACCACAAAGCTGCAGAAAACGCTAGTTTTTACCGTAAACATCTCAAAGCTGTGACTGCCAACAGCAGCTTTGCTACTTACCACTGCTACTAATTTGTGGTGTCTGAATACTTTTCCCCTTTATTCTAGTTTGGTTTCTAAAACCAATCGTCTTGCTTTTTTGTTCACAGGTATTAATTCACTATCAAAAGACACTATGTGAATGAAAAAGAGATCTTCATCCTTACCTGGAGTTCTCAAACTTCTCAATAAGAAGGCACACACTCTTGGCAGGCTGCTTGATCTGCTCAGAGGCCAGAAATTTGGGCTTGGGTGGAGGGGTCGGGAGAGGACGGCTCGGCGCTGGAGGGATTTGCGTTGGCCGCTTGTCCTGCCCTAAAGCCAGCAGGTGCACAGGCTTAGGGGGCACTGAGAGAGAGAGAGAGAGAGAGAGAGAGAGAGAGAGAGAGAAAGATTCAGGCAAGTTTCATCAGCGCAGTCATCATGCACTTCAAGGCGTCCCTCTTGCATCCAAGTGATGAAGCCTCCATATCAGTCACATCCGAATTCACGACATGCGAACACAACGAGCAGCGAAACGTTAAAAACAGAAAATAAAGCGGCGTTAAAACAGAAGAAGACAGAAAGGTGCAGACTTGGACAAACGTAGCGACTGACAGCTTCCTGCTTGGTGAACAGGAAGCAGAAATCATTTACACCGTGGTTGCTCAACAATACACGCACACACGCACGTTGCCCACACACATATATAACAACACACACTCACAAAGTACAGACTTTACGATACGCAGCTTCTCCGCAAACCGACAGCATGCAAAGCGCTGAACATTTGATATAGGGCGCTTTGCATGTTGCTGGCAGAGGCATGGGCTATGACTTATATCATACTGAGTTCTGATACAAGAAATGACACTGCGGATGCAGATATGCTGGCTGTCTCGCTGAGCTGTACTCTTCCCACTTCCTTCCCCTCTCTCTCTCTCTCGCTCTCTCTCTCTTTTAATAGAGCGACTACTGAAAAAATGCCTTACTTAAAAAAACCTAGCTTTATAGTTAACCAGCGCATTCACACGCTTACAAATATACACGCAAACTAAAGAAGAGCTAGAATGTATAGAAAAAGAGATGACGGGAAGTCTATTTTTACTTTCTAGTGACCGTGTTCAACAGCAGTGCAGTCTAACAGGCCCTCACTGGGCCCGCTTTGTAGTGTAGTCACCACTATCAACCCCTCTACCTTGGCTGGTATGAAGAATGGACATGAACAGCCGGAGTCTCCTCTGCTTCGATCAAATAAAACATGGCATTTCATGTTTTGGAACAAAGTGCTGAGGAAAAAATTCAGTAACATCAGTGGGAAAGTCTATAAAGAGCTCTACTTGTCCAAGATAACCCCGGTTCTTCCACCGGTTCCATTAAGGCTACTTAGACTCTTGGGAACCAGCCTGTGATTGCACCACTTTTTATTGGAACTAAGGTATGTCAAAGCAAACATCATCAAACAGAGGGCGCTGCACAATGGGCGTAAACAGTAGAAACAAGACGATGGAGCAGACAGTTGACCTTTGAGCATCTGTGATGTTGTTACAGATGTTTGTTTTTATCCAGGAAGCAAGCCTGGATCAACTACTAGCAAAAAGAAGACACAGAAGTCTGCAGATGACCACTGCATGTTCTTCGAGGGGGTCGCCATTGTTGCCCTCTCTTTTCCTAACAATGGACATGCCAATGGATGATGATGATGATGATGATGATGGTTTGTGCTGAGGAAGCTACTATTCCTTGGTTAACTTGTCAGGTTCTGAAACTATTTATTTTTGGGGGACATTCGCCGAACGATTAAAAATTAGATGCATAAACCAGAACGGGACCCATCCCACATTGGTCGAATAAGGTTATAAAGTGTTCCAGTTGCAGCAGAGGGGGAATCATGGTCGCTGAATGCCTGTACTTGAAGACCAGGTGTTTCTGGGATGTACATATAACATAAGTATTAAACAGTGGCTAACACTATTACCACAGACATGGGCAGAAAAGCCACTGCCATTACAGTAGGGTTCTCTCCACGCACAAGCAAAGACTATTTAAAGTATAGGCTATTTAAGTATAGGATTTGTCATCTAAATATAATAATAGCTACATGTTACTACACTGGACTAGCTTCACATGGTCGAGGCTTCTCGAAACTGAATTGCAACTGAGTTGCATAATGCAAAGCGTCCTGCAATTTACTTGAAACTCAGCCGCAACAGCGCTTCGTTGTAAGACTAGCCAATCAGCTAGAATTGAGCATGTTCAAAGACCTACTTTCAAATTTCAGTTCACCACATCAACAGGCAAGACAACAAAACAGTAGATAATTTATTAGGTGGTTGAAACTCAAGGCTGGTTGTGTTTTCTGAGCCATAACAAACAAACAAGAGTTTTTCAAAAGTAACTAAATGTGTGCAACACTAATTGTTTGTAATTGCTTCATATAACTGTGAATTTGCATGGGCATTATGTTGCAGGCAACTTAAAACACACAACTAGCTACATACACATTTCCTGTTAGACTGCAGGTGGCTACTGCGGTCACCTGCTGTTATCGGTTGCACTTCACTTCATATTGCACTACAAACAAGTGTAAACATGTTTAGGCTAGATCTATTACAGAAATATATATATATATAAATATCAGATTTGTTCTTTTTTTTCCTTCCCACATCTAATCCTGGATTTTCTGGTGGCCAGTATCCCATCGGTTCCACCTTTATGCTTTACAATTAGGTCTGTGAAATTATTCATATCCACATCTAATACTTGGGGAAGAGAGACATCTAGCTGCTCTTTAAAAGCAAGCTTTGGGTTGACGCATCCCTATGGCTTTGGACTGAGCATGCCTTCTGACAGAACAATTTTCACAACTTCTGTGACTCCTACTTTTCCTATTACATCCTGAACGTGGTGCTGATTACCAGTATTTTTATTTATTTATTTATTTATTTATGTATTTTTTATATATACTCAAAATAAACACTGACTGATTATAACTTAAACTCTAATCTAAGCTGGAGGAGCTACATGTTCTCATGCTCTTAAATAGCTAAGAGTATCAAAAACAGTGATGGAATTCAGAAGCGAAAGACAACTAGAACAAGGCCGCCAAACCGCATTAAGATAAACCAACCAGTAAAACTTGAAGAACTTGTAATTGAAATATTTGATATCTGAGAAGACGTTTTTGCATGTACTTCGCTCAGCCAGAACAGCACTCACGTTTTTGACTACTCTCAATGTTAAACAGTACTTAAACAGATATCTTTAAGAACAATGTGTGGCACCTCTGTTTGCACAAATACTTGATATGCCAACTTGCAGAGGCTGGTACACAATGCTCCCTCTTGTAACTGATCAGTCTTTTGGTGTGCCCTGAAACTCTGCCAGCTACTTCGGGCTTTACTTCTGTTTAGTTCTGTGGTATTTTGTGGGTTTTCAAGCATGAACCTCTCCTTTCATGGCCATATGCTTCAGTTTCCTGCACAGCATTCTCCCTTTCTATTTAGAAAAGACTATGTGGCTAATTCAGTGCTGAAAGGTCAGTCTGTTCTTTATTCAGCCTACTTATAAATGACCACCAGAGGCGTAGGAGATATAACAGCTAAAAGCTGGCTTTTGATTTCATGTTTATACTTTTACATCTTGCTTTTGAAGAGTTTTGGTATGCCTCAAGTCCACAGTGCTCCTGTGGAATCATACTATATCTGTTTGGTCCATACATGTCAGGAACAAGTAAAGGAACAGCTTTTTAATAAAGCTAACTTTCTGCTAGCTGCCCGATGGAATTTCAGTAGTATGCTGACACTAAGCCAAGAGTGATTCACTTTGACTAGCTGTTTTAGACTGAACTCAACATCTGATGTTTGTCAAAGATGTTCCACATTTTATCTGATGCTTGTAACAGACATTAACATAAATATTACTTCCTACTAGAGATTGACTGATATATCTGTCAAATATTTGCCATTTTTTAATATATCGGCAACGGCCGCTATCAGTGGGTGTGTCTGAAATTGTGTACTTGAACGGTACGTACTCAGTTGGAGCTAAAGCCCTGCCTGTCAGTTAAAGCAGTACGCTCTTTCAGTGTGCGAGTGTTTGATATCCACGCAACCTCGGACGCACTACGTCCGCCATCTTACCAACGTCCTGTGACGCAAGACAAGACGTCAGACCACCACTGCTATTTACAAGCCCCATTTGCTGACGGATTTAGAGACTGTGACACTGATCTGTGTTTTATGTACTCACACTGTGTCGAGCTGTAGCTCGGAGAAGACGAAACGGGAGGAATTCAGTCATTGGGCAGCCCCATGTTAGTGTTGCGCTAAAACGTGCTGCTGCCGCGTGTAAAGGACCCCAAGCCTAAACTACAGCGTTTTTAATGACGTGGTTACATGTTTCTAGTTCCGCCGTAGACGTGAACCAGCTCCTTAGCTCCGCGGCTAAAGCTAACTGATCTAGTGTAATACACCTCAACACATTATTGTTACACAGCGAGTCTCACCGGAGCAGCCAGAGTCTTCCAGATATGACTCAGCTTCCAGCACTCAAACCAAACGTAACTAAAAAAACAGTAAATAGAACAGAGTCGCTGTGTTAACAATCATTACAGCATATCAGCATCTCTCTGTCTATCGCGTCACACGCACTGTTTCTCCCTCTCTCTCTCACTCTTGCGTTGCACGCTCTCTCTCTCTCTCTCTCTCAGAGTGCCTCATCTTCCTTAAAGAACCACAACTTTATTACAACGCGATAAAAAACCCGACCGTCTCTGTAATTGCAGCGAACATGTCGGCTGTGTGGAAGTATTTTTCAATACATTTCTTAATAACTTGTTTGTTGTTAGTATAAAGAGATGTATGTTACACTCTTTCAGCAGTAATGGTTCATGTATTTTTTAGGGGGGGCAGATAAAATATTTAGTTTTTCTCTCGTTAAATTAGTGGTTAGTAGATGATGTTAAGTTCAGAAATGTTGTGCATCCTTTTGTTATTACTAGTGTGACATTTTAGCAGCAAATAAGGTGGAAAACTTCTAGATATCATCCCTGACCTCTAAACCTCTGCATCGGCTATAGAAAAACCCATCTTGGTCAATCTCTACTCCCTATGTTGGAGTTTTACAGGAAATTTTCCAGAACCCTGGCATAAAAAGTTGTAACAACCATTAACCCACTTCTGACTGAAACTCAGCGGTAATACTACCAAGACTACTGTGTCAGTGACGTATCCAGGACTTTCAGAAAGTCAGAAGTGATGCTTTTTTCTTTTGTAGTGTAGTCACCACCATTAACTACTCCACCTTGGCTGGTACGAGGAATAGACATGAACAGCCAGGGCCTCTCCTGCTGCCGATCAAATATAACATGGCATTGCATGTTTGGCCCAGATTAGTGGAACTCATAACATGATTCATTCTACGGTCACTTTCTAATTATGTTATTAGTTTGTCTGACGTTTTAGGCTGAACCACGCATAGTGAGGAGGACCGTTACAGACCGGAATATGTCTCCATGGACCACAGTTGAAGCCTGGCAGAAGATATTAACATTCTGTGGCGACTGAGTCTCCAAAACTTCAATTAGACACCAACACAATGCCAACAAAGTAGTCAGAAGGCGTGCCAGTACCAGTAGTCTTTTCTTTCATCCAACCACAAACATACATCAGTGGATGCTACTGGAACTAAGTTCTATGGCTGGATGAGACAAAAATAGTGCTCTCTGGCAGCAAAACACTCGGGTGGGTTTGACAGTTATACAGAAAATAACTTCATCACTGTTAAGTATGATGGAGGATCGGTGGCGTTTTGGGGCCGAGTGTTTTCTTCTCAAGGCCCTGGAAACCATGTTAGGATTCATGGCACCACGGACACCATGAAGTAGCAGAGTAAATGAAAACGTCATGTTTGGATCTTTTAGCAGGACAGTGGTCCAGGACGTATGTCCAAATCCACACAAAATGGTTTAATGACCAGGCTTTGGAACCGTTCATTCCAGTCACTGGCCTATAACCCCATTGGAAATTTGTGGTTTAGTCAATTTTAAGGGTTGAGCTTGATTAAAGCAAAGATTTCTTTAATATTTAAATATTTTTTTTATTTGACCAAGAGTCCCAGTAATTATGGAGCTCATTGTAAATACCTTGATTAGGTTGATTTAGATGAGAGATACATTACCTTGAGGTTTCTGTGAGACCGCCTTCCTGGGTGCTGGTGTGGGCTGAGGGTGGGGCTTCTCTACAGTGTGGGTGTGACATGATCTGGGAGGAGGCGGGGCTTTCTTTTTCAGCGCCAAGTCCACTGATCCACAGGCATACTGCAGGGCTGAGGAGGAGAGATCTACAGAAAGACAAGAGGAAAAGAGAGGTCAGACCACAAATACACACACACACACACACACACACACACACACACACACACACACACTCTTCAGGTTCTCTCTCCCACTGAAATATCTGAAATCAGAGACGCATGACCTTCACCAGGACGTTCATCTACTCAAATAGTCTCCCAGCTAGGAGGGAGTTTGCACCCATCGACCAGTCGATCAATACATGCGTTTCCAGGGATGCAGAACCAGTAACACTAAAATGAACTCTCTTTCTCTGCCTCTATTTTCCCAGCAAGAACTTCTTCTGAACCCTGTGCAAAAATCAAAAAATGGCTTTTATTTTAAGCCACCTATAGCTGTGCCACAAAGGTGGGGGAAGTCCACTGAATTTTTCAGAATTTTGCTTTTTTTTTCTATTTTATCTATTTTATCCATTTGTAAAGATTGTGAGGTTTTATACACCAACATCATTTCAACCTCTCTTTAGCTTTTAGAATAAAATAGGCTGTTATTGTTACTGTGCCTTTAAGACTAATATATGTACACAACTTTGTTCTGATTCAGTTCATTTTAAACGCAGTCCAGACCTTAACACTACTTCAGCACGAATTGAATGGGGCTAAACTGCTGTAGGCTGTATATGTGGATATACGTAAATTTCATGTTTTCTGTGACATCACAAAATCAGGCAATTCACAAATGGGCAAACAAAAAGCAGCTTTAGTTTCAGGTTGTAGAGGTCTAGGAATGTGAGGAGTGGGGTGCATGTGAATGTCCAAATGCTTTACTGTCCAGGGAAACATAGCTAGCTAGATCTTTCTGGTTGGGGCTTATTTGAGGGCTGTATCTCTGGTTTGTATAGACAGGACTTTGTGATGGCAATGAGAGAGTTATCTGACTAGATCCGATGGGACTCATCATATTCCAGTCTATTCAGTTCCAAGGTTAACAGTTCTGGTTGCCAGGCCTTGCAGAACTCTACTGCCATTACAAACATATATATCTTTGCTATAATTTCATTGATTGTCTGCTAATTACTGACAGAACAATAAGACAAGTCTTGACTGCAGATTCTACAGACTGTGCAGTGTTTATGTGTTACTGGAGGAAGAGGAAAACATGCTCTGATGGTGAATTGCCTTGTTTGGTGTTATCCACGGTAAAAATGCGTTCAACCAGCAGCACGCCGAACCAGGAATAAATCTGTGCTACTGTTACTCTTAAACAATATACTAGCTTATAGAACCCAATTCTGATTACTCTCAAGTCAAGAATATAACGAATATAATCAAGATTTATTTGTACAGCATTTTTTTGTACTGCCGTTGCCAAATAGCTTTACAGAAAAATAAATCTAGGCCTGAGCAGCTAAAAAACACCAAAAATAACAAGCCATCCTCAAATGACTGACAATTAATAGCAAAATCATAACACAATAAGAGTAAATATATGATTCTACAATTAAAATATAATACTGAATTGAACAGAAGTATTTATATTAACCAATAATGACCAAACATACTGTTTAGAGTTTTATCAGAGTAACAGATGACCAAACACAGCCAAAAAAAAACTGATCTGAAAACCAGTAAATACTGTTACATCTTAGTTTGTTAGAGGCCGATAATAAGAATTTGTTAGGTTTGTCTGGCTTTTATCTATCTGTACATGTCTGCACGCTTCATGATTATGATAATCAGATGTAAACTTTGGCTCATATGCCCCATAACGTTCTAGATCATCCGGTCTGCTTGTGCGCCGTCTGTTTCCTAAGGGCTTACAACCAGCAGTGTTGCAGCATTATCCCCCAAAATGATACTCTCTTCCTCTGCTCTGTGCGCACACACACACTTCCAGCCGTCATCTGTCCTGGATTTCCACAGCGCTCTAGGCCAATGTGGAATCAGCTTCCCTCCGTTTCCCTTAATGAATCCCGTTTTGCCTCCCACCCCATAAACACTCCCAAACTGCTTCAGAATTCCCAGCAGCACTTCCACAGTTTCAGCTTTGGAAAAATCCTCCAATTTTCCAGAACCTCATTCCAAATGCAAAGGCAAATCCCGGAGGAGAAGGAGAAATATCCTAGATCGGTTCTGCCTCTGGGCAAAGCCAGGGTGAAAACAGGAGGGAAAAAAAAGACAGAACAGAAAAATATGGGTTGGTGTTTAAAAAAAAAAAAAGGACATTCTATGTGAAGGCACTGAGGCTTATCTAGGACAAGACCTATTTTACACCCAGCTGTGCCATCAGTAACTGGGTGTAAAGCTGGTCCAGCCCCAGTGCAAGTGCAATGCATATCCACACGTTATCAAAACAATTTTCAGGTTTTTTTTCTTCATCATTTGAAGAAAGCAGGTTTTTTTTACATTGTGTCCAAATTTCCCCCAAAAACCTGCTATAAAATCAGAAATAACATTACTTCATATTAACAGTTGTGCCTTCTTCTGTACGGTTATCGTTTTAGACATGCATGCTTCTCTTGCACAGTGACAATTCATAGATATCTCCACTGAAATCCAAATACACCATGGACGCTGATTATATTTGTTTATTTGAGATATTGTGGTATTAATTCCTGTGATATTTATTTGTTATAGACATATGCATGTCGTTCTCTTCAGATTTTTGATATCAACTAGGGTTGTGCAATATTGACAAAAAATTATATTGTTTAATATAGTTATCCACAAAATCACAGGAAATATCCAGAAATTTCTCATTATTTAAAAACGTGTCTCTCCATCCATCCATTATCTTCCACTTTATTCCGCTAATCGGGGTCCCAAGGGGGTTGGAGCCAATCCCACCACCATTGGGCGAAGGCTTTTTTTTTTTTTTAACTGAATGACTCGCTGAAGTTTGCTGAGTGTGTATTATTCCAGACACCTTCGCTTGTTTAGGTCTGTCTTGGACCAGCGCTCCTTAAGCTCCTCATACTCTGTTCATACTCCTCACACTCTGTTCATACTCCTCACACTCTGTTTATACTCCTCACACTCTGTTCATACTCCTCACACTCTGTTCATACTCCTCACACTCTGTTCATACTCCTCATACTCTGTTTATACTCCTCATACTCTGTTTACACTCCTCACACTCTGTTCATATTCCTCACACTCTGTTCATACTCCTCATACTCTGTTTACACTCCTCACACTCTGTTCATACTCCTCACACTCTGTTCATACTCCTCACACTCTGTTCATACTCCTCACACTCTGTTCATACTCCTCACACTCTGTTCATACTCCTCACACTCTGTTCATACTCCTCACACGCTGTTCATACTCCTCACACGCTGTTCATACTCCTCACACGCTGTTCATACTCCTCACACGCTGTTCATACTCCTCACACGCTGTTCATACTCCTCACACTCTGTTCATACTCCTCACACTCTGTTCATACTCCTCACACTCTGTGCTGGTTAGTTAGGAGATGATGGAACAGGTTAGCTGTGGAGTGATCTTTAACGACTGCTTTTTTTACAAAGTCTGTAAACTGCCGTCTTCTGAGCAACGTCAGTCTTTTCAGAGTTTCTTTCCCTGGCACAGTGTGTTCACTAATTTTTAGCTTTAGATGTGTTGTTTAGGCAACTATGCTAGCTTTAGCCTATGCTAGCACACAGTATGGGCGCTCACAATGAACACTCGCAGCAACCCACTCAATACTCAATTACATCAGCTCACGCATCGTTAATTCAACAATTAAGATATTATCATAGACGACATATATGGCACACCCCTAATCATAGCATAACAAACTCTGTTATGCAATATGTCACGATAATGGCATAAATACCTTGAGATTGAGACTGAGATTCTCTTATGTTGGGAGAATAATATAAATAACTGGAGCATTATTCCATTAATAATCCACATCTCTCTCTCTCTCTCCCTCCATCTTTCTATATTTACATTATGGCACCGGAATTTATATTTTTTTAATGTAATACAACCCGTTTTTCTCTGTGAATCACAGGGAAATCAAGCATTTCAAGCTCAGTGCTCCCTTAAGCAGCAGATTCTGTCACCACGCCAAAGCTGTTAGCTGTTAACTATTCATTACTGTTGCTTCACCACACCTTCACTAGTCATGACGCAGCCTGATTCTCTCTCTGGCAAATAAGACCCTGTGACACTACAAATAATGCTAGGCTGAGCTTGTTTTGCTCACGAAGCACTGATGGATTCCAAGATTACTGTTTTAAACACTGTTGTGACCTTGACATTTCTCGTCATTGTGCAATGACGTGAACTGTAGGCAGTGTTATTTAGCAACAAGAAATCAAACAGTCATCATGAAAACGACTGCTCGGTGAACGGTTTAAACACTAAACACTAAAATGTGCAATGATTTCAGAATCATATTAATAGTGGCAGATATGTGCTTACAACAAATATATCGGCATCTAACATGTTCAGATTTAACTGTGATTTATTATTTCTAAAGGATATGACAACACATGTAATGGTCGTTTAGGTAATACGGGGCTACTGCATTCAAACACATTTTATGAACGTTTCAGTAACAGAATTGGCAGATGTTGGTATATCAGATATCGGCATCAGCACCCACTTCTAATAGTGGTCCATTCCTAACTGGGTACTCTTTTTAAGAAGCAAGCATCCTCACATCTAATTTGGCTTCAACTAATGCTATTCACTAATCTACACTACAGGAGCATCTGTGATCAATATGAGACAGCATAAATCAATGGAAGTGTCTGTAGGCTAGAGCTGGACAGTATGATCACAATCTGCTAAACTAGAATTGACAAAGTTGCACCCCATAAATAAAAAAATCTAAATCATGAATCCAATGAGTTGTAATACTGCAAACTGGTCTGCACCAACTACAATAAACCTAATGATGGACTAACTAAGCTTCTTCTAATCGAACATGCAGTTTAAGACGTTACCCACAACATGCTCAGAGAAGCACACTGTAATGCAATTTATCAGAATAATGATAAAAATGCCATATTTCCCAGACACAGTACAGGCTTCTATCTGTAAACAGTATTAGCTCAGCAGTATTATTACTACAGATGTATCAAATTAGCAGTCTGGAACAAAAACAGCTATTAATTCTTAACTCAGCAAAAACATTACCTCCCAGTTCAAACACAACTCACAAACAAGTCTAAATAAGTATATACCAAATGCAACTGTGCCTACACCATCAGCCGAACTCCCAGTTTACATGTTCTTCGCTTCAACTCACCTCTGTCTTGGTACCAATAAGAACTCCTCGGTTGCGCAGATCAGTAATGAAAAAGAAAGAGTGAGGGATGGCGATAAGAATGCAAGGGGGGGGGACAAAAAAAAGAGAAAGCACAGGGTGTCTTACCATGAAACGATACCTCCTGCGTAATCTCGCCTACTCCCAGACCAGTTTAATCAATTTCTGTCTCCTAAACACTCCCTTCAAAAGCGCCCATGACTGAGCCTGTGCTTGTATGCGCAGAGCTAAAGCGAGCAGCTGCACTTCCAGTTCCCTCCCTCCACAACCTGCTGTTTCTGCAGAACACACACACACACTTACACCCACACCCCTGTTGCCAGGTGAGTGCGAGAAAACACCTGTGTCCTGGGACTGCACCTGCTGTCCTAAGCAGTCAGGAACTGCACCTGCCAAACCTGCTCGACACATGACAGATGTGTGTGTTTGTGTCTGAGTGACGGGGAGGTAAACGGAAAACTTGCTGTAAACTCACAAAGGAAGGTCCAGTAGCAGAACCGAGAGGAAGCTGAATGAAATCAGTGATAATCCTGTTTTACACCACTAAATCCAGTAAAGAGTTTACGAGCGCCTCTCTGACGCAACAAACTAATAATCACTGCATGGAATGCAATTCTCTGACTGAAGCTGTCGGAGTCAAACCGCTGATCATTCAAGGCTAATGAGGAACTGAATTTGTCCAAGTAAACCTAAGGGCAGCTTAAAACCTTAAACTAATCCTTTGGTTGGTCTCAATAAACCCAGTCAAACTCTTCTCAGCAGTGCTTGGTCACTGACCAATGTCCACTACAATGTAAGGACGTGGAATCAGTTGCTGAATTGTGTTAAATCGATGCCTAGTTTTGATAAATAATCAGAACCAACATACAGATGACGTGAGAGCAGAATGCTTAGGTGACGCTGGGCTGCTATTGGTAAATTGATTATTTTATTGTCTGTGTAGACCTACACCAATAACTGCTACAATTCTTCATAATTCTTACACATATGGACCCATTTCTACTCAAAGTTTTACAATTTCTACATCAACAGTGATCACATGAATGCTTGCGTATCTGCATTAGCGCAGGCAAAATGTGGTACTGTGATACTTTTCACATTACATAATCTGCCCATCCATCATCTTTGGGCTTGAGCCAATCCCAGCAACATTGGGCGACTGATCAACCTAACATGCATATCTTCTGACATCTGAAAAAGCAGTGCTACATAAAAAAACAGCGCATATATATATATATATATATGGGATGTAACGCTGCATTGGAGGACAGTTAATAATCAATGTAAAGGCGCTTTATATATATATATACACATTAGCCCTGAGTTCTCATATTGGTACATCCATATTTTATAGAACAAGCTGAAGCCAGTCTGACACTCAGCTATCAAGAGTATGTTAAATTGACTTGGTACAGTTTCACAAAAGTTTTCACACAAAGAAAGAGAGCAGTAATTCTACTTTGCTGATTTGCTAACAAATAAGCACAACCTCATTTTCATTCTCCTGGCACATCACTATCCATCCACATGTCGATGTATTTCTGGACTGTTGCCATTATTCTAGTCCACAGTCAACATTTCCCAATCCCAACCATTGTTCTGTGTTTTTCTCCAACATATCTGGCCAGTTCACTAAAAAGTAATCAGCTCATGAGCAGAAAAAGACAGATTAAACACAAAAAAGAGGGAGACTGGGACGAAACCAAATCATCACATAGAAAATGAGCAGTTTTAAACGTATATAAACGGGGTCCAAACAGCAACATTCACAGTCTTGCTTATAAACCACCCTATACCGACACATCTGGATCATGCACTACCTCTACATATATTAACAACATGTCTCACTATAAATAGCAGCTCAACAGATGTTCAAACATTTTAAAAAAAATAAATAAAAATAAAAAAATAAAAAAAACACAAGACTCAAAACATGATCCTGTCAGAAGTACAGCGCCATCTGCTGGACTCAAACCCATGAAGTGTTACGTTGTTAAGTCAATTAGGCATGTTAACCTACTCAATTTTCATGACCAGGCCACTTTAGAGCAGAACATGGAATTTAATGGACTAACCTTTCAATTTGGTTATCTCATTTAACGTCCTGTATTGTGGTGTAGAGAGAACATCTTGGGGTCATTTATAGATTGTTCCAGTGTTATGCCTTTGGCATTAATGGCCAGAGCATTTAACGACACGAGCACGTTTGGGGACTCGCTGGAACAATCGGAAAATTCCAGGCATCACCCATACACCGACTGTTTCCAAAACAAAACAAGCACCTACTCAATTCCCCTGCTGTTTTCATGCAGCACATCTCTGATGTAAGGACAATGGAACATTTTTAATCTGTCTCGTTCTTCATCCTGTTCAAAAAGTTCAGACGAAGAGCATCTAGGATTAGAAAAAGCTGCATTACTGGAAACCAAACCCTGATGGACACAAGTGGAGGAAACTAAAGGAATGATAGTTAATCAATAGTTAATCTATAGAGTCTCTATCCTTATTGCTGCTGTTGAAACTTGTGAAATAAACATTGATGTGCTGGTGTTGGTTGAGGCCTTTTCTGCAGCAGAAGTAAGTGGTGATATACGACTCCATCGCAGTCTTGGCTTGACCTCATTCTGATACCAAAAGCAGACCAGACAAATCAATGAGAGAGAAAGGAAGAAAGAGAGATAGATTTCGAAGAGACACTGCCATCCTACAGGAGCACCTCTGACACAAAAACTTCTCCAAAACGGGCATTCTGACCATAATCTTATTTTCTGTTTGTGTGTTTGTGGCTGTAAAGACATCAGCCATGCTGACCATCATCCCAGGAGCATCCGTTTTTTTAGGTCTAGTGGGAAATGAATGCTGCAAGCAGTTGGCATTAATTCCTCTTTAAATCAGGTCATTTGAGGCAGAAGCTGAGTCAAACTGAGGTTTCAGGCTTTAAGCAGGGATTAGAAAAAACAGATTCACATCTATATACACTGTCGCTCAAAAGTTTGGGTTCACAGTGAAATGTTCTTGTTTTCAACAGAGTATCTTCCTTCCTTAACACAACAATGGACTGACGGGTCTCTAAAGAAAGTTGTTTATTTCTGGTCATTTTGAGTCGGTCAGCAAGCCATCAACTACTGATGCTTCAGATACTAAATGTTGTTCTCCCTTTTATGCTCACTTATTAGTTGAATGTTTTTCAGCTGTGCATCACAATTGAGCAAGAGTGTCCTAACAACCAATTAGCCCAATAACATCCTTAACTTGGATTGGCGGCCGTACCAGGAGATTTAGGCAGAGGACTGAGAACTGCTGATAATAGGACTATATGCAAAATAAGCCTCAAAAATAGACTTTAATACAAACATTTTTATTCTTTAAAATCATCTGATACACTTAAACATTTGTTTTTCATTGGACAGCAAGTCTCTAAAATTGCAATTTTACAGGAGACACCAAAAACAGACCTTACTTTCAATATAAGTCAATGGAACCAGAATTTTTTTCCATGCTATTTTGGACCATTCCAATTGGCCCATTCATCAGGAAACGGTCACACAATGTAAACAATCATGTTCAAATGATATAAACAAGCATGTTCAAATGATGTAGAAAACTCAAAATTGAGAAAAAAAATGGAGATACATGTTTTTTTATTGGACAGCGACAATATATATTATTAAATACATATATGTATATGAAGGAGGCAGGTATAAAAGAAAAAGGAGAGATGGTGGTGAAAGTTAAAAGCTGGCTGTAAGTCAAAAATGACTCAGTTGGACAGTTTTCTGTTCTTCTAGAAAAAAGATGCAAAACACACACATATGCTTGCACACAGCTTTACCTAATGTAGGCCAGATACTGTCTGCTGTCCTTTCCCCAGTTGACTATCCCTAAATGGTTCAGAGTGTGTGTGTGCACACTGGTGTGTATGTGACAGAGAAGAGGAAAAAAGAGCCTGAACTGGAAAACATCAATGCTAAAGTAGGCCAAGACTAAACTTAGCTGACACCTCGTTTAAACTGTCTGAGTATACGGCTTCTGCCAATACTAAAGAAGTAGCAATTGTTCTGCTGGCAGCTTACTTCAAACTCTGAAAGAACAAAAATCTAACTACTGCCAAACACGTGGCCTTAAGTACACGCAAAAGCAACCACTCCAGCACCCCTACAAGTTTGTGCCATGCACAGGACCAATCACAGTCATAGGCAGGTTTCGGAACAAAAGATGCAGAGATTATAACCAGTTATAGTTGAGGGGAGGTCTTAGAACAGATGACATGGTGATAAGGACCAGTCACTGTTAGAGGGATGTGTCAGAACAAATGATGTGGTGATTAAGACCACTCACAGTACTGATTTGTTAGAGAACTGACAAAATATAAACGTAGGCCAATTTAATGGAAACAAGAATCGTTTAAGAAACCGCTTTAGACGCTGGGTGTTAAAGGCTAAGCACCAGCTAATATAAAAATGTTAAACACAAACACAGCAGAATTTGAGTTCCTTGTGATTACTAAAATTCAAGAAGTATTTTTTTTACAAAGTCAAGAAATACAGCTTAAAAGACTGTTGTTTAGCCCCAGCTGCTGTTCAGACACTGCCCTGGGCGTTATGCGCGAGACATAGATGGTGGACAACAATGCTAGAAGATGCACTTACGGTATTGGAAATGACAGAAAGCTGTTTTTGGCTGCAATAATTGGATGTACAGTGGAACCCTCATGCACAAACAGCCCAAAGACCCCAAAATACCCAGAAAGTGGACTAAATCTGTCAACTTTAAACAGGCACATTGGAAAAGACCATTTGCTCACTCAGTCATCTGTAGTGATCATTTCACACCTGAAGATTATCACTTAAAGGACATAGGTTTACACAACGACTGGATCTTAAGGCTGACGCTTTTCCAACAATATGGGTGTGTAAGGAAACCAGCGAGAGATGTTCAAGAGCCTCCGTGTACGTGGAGGTAAACCGTTAAGCACAGTTACTGAGCCTGCTTTAGCTGATGTTAGCTAACATTAGCTTTACTTGCTAAGTTCGGTGGCTCAAGTTATATTAAGGTAACATTAAGTTACATGAAGATGTATAATGTCGTATGAGTGTGAGTTCCACTTTAATCATATTTACAACTGTACCTCTATACTGGAGTTGAGCTGGTTGCTAGGCTGTTGTCATGAAGAATGTTTGTTATTAGCTAGATACTGTTTACACTCAGGATGAGCTGCTTTTGTGCATGTGGTTTGATTAAAGTCATATGGTGGTCTATTTCTACATTACAGCTCTTTCAGATTCAAAAATATCAACGGAATCTAAAGAAGCAGCACTGGAACATTCTCAATCCCAGTCAGTCATAATGCTGTTGTACCGCGGTTTTCCATCAGTGACGTCACACAGTAGCGTTCAGGAATTTCCATAGCAAGCTCTGGGTTTTTCTGTCGATTTAATTAAAATTGTCTATTTTAAAGCAAATTAAGCAGCAAATTTCATTTTAAGTCATGTTTGTATTTTATCAGTATCTACAACCCTGTGAAATCAGCAGGGGTGTCCATAAGTGGTGCCTAGCCTTTAAGGTGGCAAACATTCATGTCTAATAAGGAGGAGGTCTGACTAGGGGTTTCTTAGGTGAGTCAATCCTGGAGTCTTAGCAAACTCAGGCACCCGAATAAAGTTTAGCTAATCTAAAAGTAATTATACAAACGCCTGTTAATCTACTAGTTTCGGGCTAGCTGTGAATCTGGCCTCATACCAAAAAAGTGTTGAGCCTCAATAACAAAATAAAAACAGCACCACCCTCTAGATGACCAGGATACGACGCGTGTGGTGCCTCGGCAGCACCTTTTAATCTGATAATTCTACGTTACTGCCGCTGCAGCTCTTACTGCAGGTTTGTTCTGACGAGCTTCTGCAGATTGTTTTTAGTTGGATGGGGAAGCAGCACTTAAGAGGTGGTTGTGGCCACCTAAGAGGCACATCCGTTATTGTTTTGCTAACAGGAGCCTCTAAACAGCAGTGCTTAGTAACTGCATAGCTGCATAATAACACTTAGCTGGTTGGATGTGGGCCTATTATGCCATTATCTTAATTTAATAACACATTTGTAGCTGGTTGTTTGATTGTTTCTTCCTGTTCCTTCCTAAGAATATATAAATAAACATCTTATTTGGTGAAAAGATCTTCAGGTATCATGTTATATTGTGGCCATTTCTTGCATGCTTGTGTACGGGTAACAGGAACAACTTACAGAGTTCTTGAGACATGGCTTTAAATGGTGCCACTTGCAACAAACGTGGCTTTCCATGTGACTCGTGGCATTTCATTACGTGACGTCAGTGTACAACACTGTTGTACACGCCTGTACAGCATAAACGCCAAAACAAGTTTTGGTGTAATGGTTAGTTAATACGCCTGGGATACACCTTTACTTGGCGGATGACATCACATTATATTTACTGGCTTCCCTATGACAAAGCAACCCAGCCTGTAGAACCTGTAACAAGTGGGAGTCACTTTCCTAAATGGATTTAAACTTTCTAGAATATTTTTCAGATGATAAACATATAAACATTAGAAATAATATACATTGCGAGTACATTATTAATAAAATAATCTATCTCTGCCCTCTGCTCCTGTTTTAGGAGTTTTCCTTTTGGGTTTAATTTCGTTCTGCTCTGTTGGCTCAGTGCTTGTTGATCTTTGCTCTTGCACACATCATAGTTGAGCTTTGGCGTCTTATTTTCTATGAAAACAACAGAAAAAGATAATACAGCAGCTTAAAATATAAGGATTCCAAATAATTGTGAACTAAGGCTGATGTCCAATCTTTTCTGTGCACATGCGTCCATGCCAATACATAAACACTAATAAAAACATCTGTGAGAATATTGTTGAAGCACATACACAATCTGGCCAAAAGTACATGGACACCCCTCCTAATTATTAAGCTCCATGCCCTTTCCTCCGGGTACTCCAGTTTCCTCCTACAGTCCAAACACATGCATGTTAGGTTGATCGCTCACTCTAAATTACCCGTAGGTGTGAGTGTGTTTGAGTGTGTGATTGCCATGGTGTACCCCGCCTTCGCCCGATGATGCTGGCATTGGCTCCAGCCCCCCAGTGACCCTGACTAGTGGGATAATGTAAAAGATAATGAATGGATGGATGGATATGAGATACGTGGTAGCTTTTAATTAGTGCCACGGTCTCAGAACATGTGAGACATGTTGGTTTGGAGCTGCCTGTGGGAAGTATAAACACCTTTGTGTTGCCCCATTCCTGGGTGAAAAGTCGTTTTTCATCTTCGACTTTTCTTTTTTTAGAGCTCGCCGTCTGACTCGCTTTATTCTCCGACTGCTGCTTCTCACCTTTGTGCTCGCCGCGCTCCCAAATCTGTACAGATCTGATTGGATGAGGAGAGCGTTTGGTGATTCTACTACGCACACGATTGGTCTGTGAGGTTCCGCCGCTTAAAATAAACACTGTCAACATTAAATCCAATAGATTATTAGTTTGGGTCTGCCTATTAGTGACTGCTGATCTAGGAGCAAAAACAGCTCAACCATAGAGTGGCACACGACATAAACTCAGGGCAGGGCCGGAGATTGGTAAAGCACACTCACTACAAACTGCCTGTGGAGGCAAGGTTAGCACAAAAGCTGTGCACTGGCAGCTTCATGAACTAGATACGCAGTTGCAAACAAGCCTAAAATCACTGGACGCAAAGCCAACCACTGTATGGAGTGGTGGACCCTGAATCAGAGGAAACATGATCTGAATTGTGTGCGCAACCACACTTCACTATCTGGAAGTCTGATGGATGAGTCTGCGTTTGGTGGACGGCAGGAGAATGCTTACAGGTGGAGGAGGGATAATAGTCCGGGGCTGTTTTTCAGAACGTGGGCCCTCAGAGTTCCAATGGAGGGTGAAGTAAATGCTACAGCATATAAGACAATGACATGCTTCCAATTTTGTGGCTACAGTTTGGAGAAGGCACTTTCCTGTTCCAGCATGAATGAGCCCCTGTGTACAAAGTGAGCTCCACAGAGACATGGTTTGATGAGTCTGGTGTGGAGGAATTCCAGTGGCCTACACAGAGCTCTGACCTCAACCCCACTGACCACCTTTGGGATTAATTGGTACACTGACTAAGAGCAAGGCCCTCTCGCAAAGTATCAGTGCCCGACCTCACAAATCCTGACTGACTGAATGGGCACAAAAACCTACTGACATCCCTACTGCTCGAAAATCTTGTGGAAAGCCTTCCAAGACGAGTGGAGGCTATTACAGCTGCAGAGAGTGGCAGTTCCACACTAACGCACATGGTTTTGAAGTGAGATGTTCAACAAGTTCATATAGATGTGATGGTCAGGTGTCCACATATACAGTGTATTTACTGCTACCAGCATCTGATTCTGCTAAGAGTGTGCGTCACTATCATAAGTGTCAGTTCCTATGTGGAGGGGCTTGAGGTTCTTAAACCTGACACTATTTCCTGCAGTTAATAACGGTCTCATAAAAAGTTTGTTACGCAAGCAGCACATAGAATGAAGATCCAGCCAGGTCTGAGGCGTAGAGAGAAGGAAAACGTTAAATGCATTTCACTCCATTTACAAAATACAAACACTGAGTTTGTTTTATTTGTCGAATACGAACTCTTGAAGTGACTCTTTTAGAGGAACTAGCAACCGCGGCCCACTTCTGCATATGCACATACATGTGCACGCACGCACAGGCACACACAAACATAGCCAATCCACAAGCTCAGCCTCTGTCAAGGTTATATTCAGCCCTGACAGTTCATTCGAATGTACTCACAGTTACCCAGGCCAGCGGAAGAACAGAACACAAAAGAAGGCCGCAAGGTAATTACACTGAAAAAGCACCAGGCACACACCTAAACACACTCAGACTTGCAGACACAACACAATTAGCCATAGAATGCAGGAAGTAACATGTTAAGAGGCCAGTGAACTTTACAGAGGCATTACACGCGTCTGTATTTAAAAACACTCCAAATTATGAAATAGACACTAAGGAACCACTGCAACATTTTCAAAACTAACATCCACCCGTCACATCTGTGGAATACAGTTGACTACCACACACAAAACTGACTTGGACACTTCGAAGAATCTATTGATTTGAAGCTGCACCGATACTGATTCCCAGACGTGTGGAGTCACATGACTTGGACTCGAGTCCAAATCGATCATCACTAAACTGATGACTTGTGACTTGACAACATCACTAAAGACTTGACTTAGACTTTACCTTTTCTGACTTGGACCTGGAATCGGACTAGGGGTGGGCGATATGGCCCTACAATAATATTACAATATTTCATGGTATTTTTGCGATAATGATACTCTTGGCGATATGACAAAACACTGAATAAAAAAAAAACAAGAATACACTGCAACAAAATAAAAATTAAATTTTATTATTGCATATGATATTATATGGCACACATGAGACCTGAGAAAAAATTTATCAGATTGTAACAGAAGTCAATGATCAAAAATCTGTCTCTAGTAGATATATAACGGGAAATGAGAAAAGTGTGATTTTTTCTTTTGCTAAAAACAGTAAAAAATTAGTACCCTATTGTGATAATTAGAGATGGGTGATATGGCACATATTTCAGGGTATAATATCGTTCACGATATTCAAAAATGTTGGCGATATTATTGTGTACGATACAATATGGCACACCTCTAAATCGGACTTGAGCTTTAAGACTTGAAAAGACTTGCCTATGGCGTCAAATTAATGTCAAAACTCGAGCACGGAAAAATGTGAGCTGAAAGATATAAAGCAGCACATTTTAACATTTTGTGCATGTAAATGTTGCACTCATGAGCGCAAATGTGAAACTCATGAGCACAGAAAGAGGAACCGCACATTTTCATAAACATGCGGTTAAGTTGTCTTTAAGCTATCATTTTGTAAGTGGTGGTGAAGCAGAAAACAAAGCACGATCACTACATTTCCCCACAGTTCCCCATCTCTCCATTTCTCCCAGTAGTTTCTATCTAAATAGGTAAAGGCATCGATAAGGGTCCGTCTACAAAGTGCGGTACTGTTCAATAACGTCAAAATCCACTACTTTTAGAGAGCTGTGGTAAACAATGCAGTCATGCAAACAGACTAAACCAAAACCTCCTAAAACTTTACTAAGACACACATAAGCCTGCTGTAAAATAAAATCATGTGCAGGTTATTAAAACGCATCTTACAAACATACTACAATCCTTACTTAATATTTAGTTATTTAGTAAAATTAATTTATACTATATTTATGCTATTATATTATAATTATTATTTAATAATTAACCACAGCATCTCAGACAGGAAGTGTTCAAGTAGTGCAGAAAAGGCTGATCAGTACATGCAGAGCTACTGCAGAGTTCACACATGCTGTTAGAACTGAAAGGGCCGGTCCGTATATTAATGCTTATGGGTTTAGAATGTGATCATTAAAGTTCCCGTAGGTGTAATGTGTAGTTATACTTCCATACAGTGCAGTGTTTCTCAGTCTTGGCCTTCGAGACCCACTACCTCACATTTTAGTGATTTTTCTGCTTCAACAGCTATTTTAACTCGGTGATGGACTGGTAATGAGATGATTAGTGATTAGAACTGCTTGAAATGATCTAATTATATATGCAAGTTATTTTTGTTATAATACAAACTTTAAAAATGTTAATGTTATATTAATGGTAGTTTAATATACTACTAATCAACTGCATCAATTCTGTTAAATACTGAAATGACGATACATCTGGTGACTTGACTAGGACTCGAAGTTTAAGACTTGGGACTTGACTCGAGACTTCCTTGTATTGACTTGAGACTTGACTCTACACTCACTTGTATTGAGCTGGGACTTGAGACTCGCTTGTATTGACTTGGTACTTGACTCGAGACTTGATTGTCAAGACTTAAGACTTACTTGTTACTTAGTGACTTGGTCACATGTCTGCTGATTTCTCATCCATTAATACAGGCCAATACAGAACAGCGACAATATCTAACCCAACGAATCTATAAAACTTAAAATGTATATACATTTTTACAATACTTTGTACTTTCTTATACAATATTACTCAGCCACGCTAAATGGCACATATAATATATACACATGCATACACACACACACACACACTACCGGTCAAAGCATTTAGAACACTACCGGTTAAAGGTTTAACAATTAGATTAATAGTTAAAAACTAGTTACAAACAGAACTGAACAATATATAGATAACCTAGTGGTGTGTACATGTAAGCATCCAGCAGCTTCTCTGGCTTGGCAAAGCCATCTCATTTACTTGCACGCACAACTCCAAGCATTAACGTCTTCCGGAGTTCAGTGAATATCACTGCTGTTCACACCATCTGTAGTAGCAACATTCAGTGTTATTTCTGGCTTGATTTAACACAAAGCCATGAGACTGAGGGATACAGCTGACTGACAGAGGTGGGATTAGTGGGCATTGCTATGCTAAAGGCTAAAGGCTAAACGAAAGGTAAAGGCTTGACTACCTGGACGCACATTAACTCAGACTGACAGCACACCCTCACCTGCAAAATACAAGCTTTACAGATTTAGCTATATAACATCTCAACTGCTGCTGCTCATCCCAAAGCGCTGACATGTTCTTAGGTACTGTCTACTGGCCCGCATGTACCAGTGGCGTCAGTCACAGTCAGAGGTAACCCTATCAGCATTCTACCATGTTTAAATGCCAGTATAAGCACCAATACTGATGGTGCAACACTGTTGAAATCATAAGAATCTCTTTAATATAGTCATTTCTTTATATGCTTATTTTACAAAAGCCAGTAACTGCTCATGTATTTCCAATAACAGTAGGTTTTGAATTCACACATAAAATTGGTATTGGAAATGTGTTGAAATTAGTCCGTGTGGTGTGGTGGTATGAAGCTGCAGATAAAGATTAGAATGAAAGAGCCTGAAAAATGACTTTACAAACGCAAGACAAAAAGAAATGAAAGAGGTTCATGAGGTAGAAGGAGAGAAGTATGGTGCAGAGGAGCTACGCAGACGAGCCAATGAGTGGAAGAAGGGAAGACTGTAGACTATTATCACTTTAGGGGGTGAAGAATATAGAGGATGCAGTCAGTGGTAATGCACAATATGCCACCCGATAATTACCATAGTGCAATTCTGGAGCCAGCAAGAGCCAGAAGCCTCCAGGCGACATCTACCAACACACACAAACCTTATTCCAACGACATTACAGCAGGAACTGCGAGCTAGCAGTGCTTTTATTTCTTTTTCTAGCCTTTTCAGCTCTCAATTCTTCTGCGCAAGCTGACTTTAACGAGTACACTACTGGCCAGGGTAAACAACAACAATCAGAACACCTCGACTCCCCGTGCTCACTACTTGCTTTAGTATAGGCTGCTGCGAGTGTGCATTGAGAGTGCCCATACAGTGTGCTAGCATAGGCTAAGCTAGCATAGCTGCCCAAACAGCACACCTAAAGCTGAAAATGAGTAAAGACACTGCACCAGGGGAAGAAATTCAGACACTACCGGCCTCGCAGTCTACTGCCTTAGATAAAACTCCTTGGTGAGGATCATCACTAGCGAGGAGCTGGTTTGGATTTTAAAAGACGTTTCTCAGAAGACGGCAGTCTGTAGACATTGTAAGAAAGCAGTCGTTGAAAATCGCTCGACAGCTAAACCTGTCCCAACAAACCAGCACAGAGTATGAGGAGTATGACAGACCTAAACCAGCTAAGGTAGCTCGCAAGGTAGCTCGCCTTCGCCCAATGGTGGTGGGATTGGCTCCAGTCCCCTCATGACCCCGACCAGCAGGATAGAGAGCAAGATAATGTATGGATGGATAATAATATCCTTTAAAAAGTGAAAGCTAGTAAAATATAAGACTTATACAAACACATTTTTAAATAATGCACAATATCGTTTATTATTGTTCACAAAAATACAGGAAATATCCAGATATCGTTTTTTCTCAATATCACACAGTCCTAGCCACCACCACGTCAGTGTCTCTGCAGTGCTGAGAATGATTTACCTGTAACTGTAGAACTGTTCCGAATATGTACAAACACCAACAGAGAGAACGCTGTGTCCTTACATTATACAAAAAAACCCAAAGCTCTGTGTGTGTGTTTAGATAGAAACTGACCTGTAATCCACCCAGCTCACGCTGCTGTCATTAAAAACATTAGTACATCGGCTGGCAAGCGCACGCGCACACACACACACACATACACACCAAACTCCCTTGATGACTGAAATGGGAAACAGGTCAGCAGAGAGGAGACGAGAGGTGCACCAATGCTTCCTAACTACCTCGTCCAAAAAAAGCTGTCCTCTGACCCTTATGACGCAGTGTGTGTATGCGTGCCCGTGCCCGCCTGTGTGCTGATGTCCGGAGCTGTATCCCGAGTACGCCTTTCTGATGAAAGCATTAGGACCCCACTGGGCTCCTAAATGAGGCGACAGAACACACCAAGGCGCACAGGCACACACCCAAAATCATCAAGGCCACTGCACGGTGGGCAGGCTCTCTCCGACTCGTCCTGATGTACCGGGCACTCTCGCTGATTAAGATGGCAAAAATCGCCGTGACTCAGAACCCAAACGGCTGCCTTACAGCTACCCCGACCTCAAAAACCACCATTCGAAAGGATGATTCATGTACAAGATGTGTGCCCAAAGGAGACTCAAGCTTTGAAAGTGCTGTGTCAGGGTGACTCAGATCTAAAACAGCAGTTTTACCATAATTAACACTGGAAAGAGCAAAGCGGAGCCAGACACTGTTGAGAAGTAACTAGGCTAGCCCAAACACTGCTGAAGCTCAGAGACTGAACAAGAAGATTATGTTACAGTACAAATGTCAATGATACCTTAACTTGCCTACATGTTGTCGCCATTCAAAGAAACACGTGCGTATCCTACGTCACTTAAACATGACTGTCAGTAGAAATGTTAGGGTAAATGGAGCAATGGAAATGCCCCAGAGTGGCTTGGAATAAAAGCTCTTCACTTTAACTTCCACTGAAGGTCAAGAATATTTTGCCCTCTCCTGCAAAGTTATTATCTTGCAGATACTTGCTTTTGTATAGAAAGCAACAATATAAAACAAAAAGATTTAAATGTTGGTGAGGACGAGTGCTTTCCCAGTTTTTAAGGCGTACGGATATCTGTGTGGGTGAGATAAACAATGAGACAACACTGTTTACATTGGTTCTTCCTTTAAGTTTCTGACACTTTTTGCGAAACCCCCTTAGCATGCAAAGCTAGCCTCAGCCCCTCACTTCCGAGTTCTTTGTAAATTAAGATTTTATTGATTTTCATGCAGTTATATGAAAGTGTAAAATAAACTAGAGAAAAAAACACAAAAATAACAAAACAACAGCAAGGGGTCACAAGAAAATGTCTTTTTTCTCTGAAACAAGCTTCTTACAGAGGTCTTCCACTCACCTGAGTGTTTATTGTTTTGCTATCATTTCTTCACAGGAGACATTTTTAATTAGGGAGTTAAAGGGTTTGTCTCTCCTTCCAACATGAGAATCTGTCACACTTACAAGTTCAACTGCATGTAGAGTGACACCGCACTGGTGGAAGATGACCTAGAGCTGTATTACAGAACATGCCTTTCCTTCCTAAATTAACTGATTATTTTTTTACAAATTCAAAATTACAAAAGCAAATCTTATCTTCTCTTACATCGTCCTATCTCCAGTGAGGTCAACAATCAACTCTTATATGTCTAACCAGATGGTAAGAGTACTGTGAGAGCGCTCTACGGTTTATCAGAGCATCACTATTTTTATCTGGTTTATATTTCAAAGCGCCTGTGTTAGCCATGAGTTGGCCCTGCTAATGTCATCTCTACTAATAAACAGCCATGCGTACAGCTCTGTCACCTCGTTATTTACCATCGCTGCGATATCTTATCTGACAGGTTTTAATCAACCTTAGAACACAAAGGCAATAAGAGAAGATGGTACAGTGGTGTGGTGCCTTGTATAAATACCGAGTGCGGTGGTAACCCACATCTCTAAAAATATGGTGTCTGCAGCACAATGGAGCAAGACGGTTTTGAGAGGCTGAGAAAAACAGCATCTGCAGTCACAACTACTGCCACAAGTCAACTTTGTCTCAGCGTTCTCACTCGAACTACATTATCCATATTTATCTTTATCGATTGCGAAATTATGTCGATTAACATAACGTCCTACTAAAGGCATGGATTTATCTGGAGCGCAAGCTGCAGCTACAAACAATTGCTCGCGTGTATCTAAAGTTGTGGGAGTGTTTCACATAGGCAAGCCACAGTGTGGTGCTCTGTCAGCTCTACACAGTGGAGATGATCACAACAGTACAACTGCTATACACAAGCACTTGAAGCTCAAACATCCCGTAACGCTTTATCAACACAGCAGCAAGACAGCACCTGTTTACCTGTTTATCTTATCTTAGCATATTATTTTAAAATTATTGACACGTTACATGTTTCTTTCAGTAGTAGTTCTTTCGTTTTCTGTCATAATTTTCTCTTATTTTATTCTCATTGCTTGAGTGTAAACGCCTGCAGTAACTTATTACTAGCAGGTGGGTTAAGCTGCCGCTACGCCTACACTCTGCGCTGTAACCAAACATGAAATGACTGGAACTCTAGTTCAGCCACCTGATTGGTTTAGGGCGGCGCTATTCTCATTGCCTATTCGTGTTGTCTCTCAAAACATGGACGGAACTTAATTCTATTGACTTTCTATTTCTATCTAGCTGTATCGAAGAAATGTTATTTTGCGATAATTATCTTTATCGTTTCATCGCCCAGCCCTAACACACACACATATACATATATATATATATATATATATATATATATATATATATATATATATATATATATATATATATACTGTTACTGACAACTTGGCTGACATTCGGCAGGCACCATCAACTAAACAATAAGATGTTACAGTAGAAGCTACAGACCAACACCCACACACACACCCACACACACCCACACACACACACCCACACACACCCACACACACACACACTACTCTATTCAGTAAACTCTGCTCCAGTCAGCTCTGCTCCAATTATTCCTTTTACCCAAAGGGAACAGACGTGGCAGGGCATTCTTGTCTCTTCCAGTCAGACTCTCTCTCACTCTCTCTCTCATACACACACCTATATGTTTTCATGCACTGTTAGAATGTGAATGTGGGGTCATACATTGGTCCTATATATATATATATATATATATATATATATATATATATATATATATATATATATATATATATATATATATATATATATATATATCTTTTTTCCTTCTGACTTCGATCTTCAAGTATTATTTGAAAACTATTACTGATGCAAATACTATCTCTATCTAACACAACCTTACTAACTTAACATGTAACATGTGTACATGTAAGCATCCAGTAGCTTCTCTGGCTTGGTGGAAAAAATATAATTTGTCTCATACATGTGTACCCTACACTTGCTCTTACACCTCCAGGCATCAGACCAGATGCAACAAGCCACAAGACCCCACTGCTGTATGATACAACAGACCAACAGGCAGTACTAGAAAGCATAATCCTTAGGTGCGGGCCTAGCGGACATATTTAAACAATATGCATCAAGAGATGTTCTTTTGAGGCTTACTAATTTATAACAGATAAAAAGAGCCAACAGAACAGTGGAGGTATATTTATAAAATCTACAGTACAATGATTTTTAATTACAATAAATTTAATTAAACAAGGCTAATTATGCTCTCTATGTACTCATGCAGCTGGTTAGTGGATATTCCTGCACCCCATTTATATGGGTATAACTGATCCCACTAATAATAATATCTGCCTGCCTGTACAATCTACATAACAACTTACATTTAATAACAAGTCAAACACTAAACCTAATCCTAGCCACGACCAAACCTAAATGGTTTTGCCATCTCAGTTAAAATAAATAAAACATGCAGCCTTTGTAAATTATCAAAATCATTGGGTCTGGAACACCCAAACATAACTCTGCAAACCTCTTTGCATTTCTTTTCCTGATGCTTGAAGTACAACCAAGAAAAATATAATGCTCTTCTGAATTCACCATGGGGTTGAATTTAGCAGATGTGACAGCTCATATAATTCAAATTATGCATTTCAGGACCTTCAGCACAGCAATTATTTAATAAACTTAAAACAATCAGTGTTTTATGGCTTGTGGATTCTGTGCAGACCACAGCTCAGCTCATATTGCTGGTTCAATGAGGAGTCACTGTGTGCTACTATAAAACAATGTACAAATGGTACTGTGCAAAAGACAAAAAGCACTTACAACCTATCATCTGAGAAAGCGAGAGGAGAGAATCAAGCTCTGCTCTTGCTTCAAATCTAAAAAACAGTCCAGACATCAACAGCACTGAATAGTTTTTGGATTCTTGGGATGGTGAGAGGCAGAACATGCAACCAACTACTAGGACTCTGAAAAAAATATATCCTGCAGATTTCCTAAAAAAAAATTCTCAAAAAAAGAATGGAAGCTATGATAAAGGCAAAGGGTGAGAGTGTTCCTCTTTCAATTATAGATTAAGACTAAGGCTGTTATGTACATTGTACTCAACGATCTGATGAAAATCTGTTTGCATATACACTACATTTTGCATACATACACATTAACTGTCAGTAGTTAGTAGAGATGCTAAAAAAATTAAAATTAAAAAAATCCCTGACTAGTCACTTTTACTGGAAATTAAATAAATAAAGTGCTGTCATTGGCTTTTGCAGAGTAATGAATATCAGAATTAGATCATGGTACACTCTGCCTCTAAAAATGAAATCAGGTGAACGTGAAAGTTCACACGCGCACACACACCTGTTTTGCTTCAGGGTTTGGACACAGGGATCTGAAACAGTGGTTGTACTGAAAAGTACTGGATTTCAGCATTAGAGACTACTTAAAAGACGTCCTACTGGGCATGTGTGTGTAACAGACAGGGCCATACACTGAAAGTTTTAGGGGGTTCTTATCTGAGTGTGTGTAAAAGTTACTGTAAGGCTGGGGGCACTCTGCAGGACGGCACTACAAAGTCAGCACACCACAGGAGTGCACACGCACACACTTACAGTGAGTTGAGCTTGACTTTGAAGTTGTCCTTTATTATAGCACATCGCTTTCTTACAGTACATCACTTTACCATTATACATTACTTTGCTAGAGCACATCACTTTACCATAATACACTACTTTACTAGAGCACATCACTTTACCATAATACACTACTTTACTAGAGCACATCACTTTACCACAATACACTACTTTACTAGAGCACATCACTTTACCATAATACACTACTTTACTAGAGCACATCACTTTACCACAATACACTACTTTACTAGAGCACATCACTTTACCACAATACACTACTTTACTAGAGCACATCACTTTACCACAATACACTACTTTACTAGAGCACATCACTTTACCATAATACACTACTTTACTAGAGCACATCACTTTACCACAATACACTACTTTACTAGAGCACATCACTTTACCATAATACACTACTTTACTAGAGCACATCACTTTACCATAATACACTACTTTACTAGAGCACATCACTTTACCACAATACACTACTTTACTAGAGAACATCACTTTACCACAATACACTACTTTACTAGAGCACATCACTTTACCACAATACATTACTTTACTGGAGCACATCACTTTACCACAATACATTACTTTACTGGAGCACATCACTTTACCACAATACACTACTTTACTAGAGCACATCACTTTACCACAATACACTACTTCACTAGAGCACATCACTTTACCATAATACACTACTTTACTGGAGCACATCACTTTACCACAATACATTACTTTACTGGAGCACATCACTTTACCACAATACACTACTTTACTAGAGCACATCACTTTACCACAATACACTACTTCACTAGAGCACATCACTTTACCACAATACACTACTTTACTAGAGCACATCACTTTACCACAATACATTACTTTACTGGAGCACATCACTTTACCATAATACACTACTTTACTGGAGCACATCACTTTACCACAATACACTACTTTACTGGAGCACATCACTTTACCACAATACACTACTTCACTAGAGCACATCACTTTACCACAATACACTACTTTACTGGAGCACATCACTTTACCACAATACACTACTTTACTGGAGCACATCACTTTACCACAATACACTACTTTACTAGAGCACATCACTTTACCACAATACACTACTTTACTAGAGCACATCACTTTACCACAATACACTACTTTACTGGAGCACATCACTTTACCATAATACATTACTTTACTAGAGCACATCACTTTACCACAATACACTACTTTACTAGAGCACATCACTTTACCACAATACACTACTTTACTAGAGCACATCACTTTACCACAATACATTACTTTACTAGAGCACATCACTTTACCACAATACATTACTTTACTAGAGCACATCACTTTACCACAATACACTACTTTACTAGAGCACATCACTTTACCACAATACATTACTTTACTAGAGCACATCACTTTACCACAATACATTACTTTACTGGAGCACATCACTTTACCACAATACATTACTTTACTGGAGCACATCACTTTACCATAATACACTACTTTACTAGAGCACATCACTTTACCATAATACATTGCTTTACTGGAGCACATCACTTTACCATAATACATTACTTTACTGGAGCACATCACTTTACCACAATACACTACTTTACTAGAGCACATCACTTTACCATAATACACTACTTTACTAGAGCACATCACTTTACCACAATACACTACTTTACTAGAGCACATCACTTTACCACAATACACTACTTTACTGGAGCACATCACTTTACCACAATACACTACTTTACTAGAGCACATCACTTTACCATAATACATTACTTTACTAAAGCACATCACTTTACCATAATACATTACTTTACTAGAGCACATCACTTTACCACAATACATTACTTTACTAGAGCACATCACTTTACCATAATACATTACTTTACTAGAGCACATCACTTTACCACAATACACTACTTTACTAGAGCACATCACTTTACCATAATACATTACTTTACTGGAGCACATCACTTTACCATAATACATTACTTTACTAGAGCACATCACTTTACCACAATACATTACTTTACTAGAGCACATCACTTTACCACAATATATAACTTTACAATAGCACATCACTTTACTAGAGCACCCAGTGTTTTCTGATTAAACTAGTCTTTCTCTCAAATAGTACATGTTGAAACATAATATAAAACATTACAGAACTTTAAAAGGAGGCATAGAGTCAAAAGTTTACATGCTGCCAACACACACACATATATGCACATGGCCCTGACAGTACTTGGTATTTAAGGGAAAGTTCAGTGAGCTAGGATACAGATGATTGTTCCTATGACAACAGCCCTCCAGCCGGATCTTCTCTCAGGCTTAGACATTCTGGCTTTTAGCAACTTTCTAACTAACACACACACACACACACACAACAAACCAAGCATCTCTGTAAGCCCGCTGCCTGCTCACGACGCCCTTCAACATGAACTTCAGAAGGACGAGTAAGAAACAAAATGTACTTAAGACTCAGCATAGCCCCTCAAGTGTTCTTCATTCAGGGTGAAATGACACACTTTCAAGTAAAAACAACTCCTTATTCACTTCACACTGATCTGCTGAGCTGTGTTTAAAGCCTAACATGTTAGGCTGCATTAAGTTTCTACACAAATCCTGCATCAGTCACACCATCGCCATCCTGGTTCACTTTCAATTCCAAAGTTCTGACCAGTCCTGCCCCCTCCTTAGTTACTGTTTCTATGGCTATCAAACTTTCAGCTCTGAGGGACCTTGAGGAACCCACAGTGTGCCAAAGACTGAACGGTAGTTAGGCTCAAAGAAACATTTGAAGCTCACCTAGCAGTTCATTTGAAAATACGTAGTTATTCAAAAGTAAACTGGCTTTACAAACTGTTACGTGATTTCAGATGCACCCTATGTTTCCTGTTTCTTCTTAGGTTATGCCGGCCCTGGGGGTTGGGAGAAATAACGCTGCCAAAACTCAAAGGTGGCACAGCGAAGAAGATCAAGCCTGACAATGGTACGGTAGGTTAATGAGCAGCGCAGCCAAATATCACAGTCAGTCACGCTGTCAGTAGCAGCAACTTTCAAGTATCTTGGTTGAAGCACAGTCCCCTCTGAGACCCCGCTGCTGAGAGATACAGCTGACCGACAGAGGTGCACCTCAGGTTGATATGCAAGCTAAAGGCTGAATTAAGACTTGACAATCTGGACTAACATGCTGACTACACAACGTCAGATGAGTGATTACCAAAAGAAGACTGGCTCAGCCATTCCCATAAAATACTGTCATTACAGATTTAGCCATGAGCATGTTTACTGCTGCTTGTCATTTCACACCGCCACAGTGGTGGTAATAGTAACCAGACGTCTGACAAGTTCAACGTTATTACACAACATAGAAAGTTAGATATCTGTAGCGTGATGTCTGACACTTTGTGTTATGACAGTTTCGGTTTAAAATTGTAATCAATTAATAGCTATATTTGTGATGTAGACATCGTCACCCCCGGTTCCCATCGGCAACACTATAAATATATCACTGTATGTCATGCCCCACATGACCCATTTCACATAATACCACACTAAATAACTTTACAATAGTCTTTACAATTACAATAGTCTTCATGTGTAACTGCCTAAACTTTTTTGTATCTTACAAATTTTAAATCTTTAAAAAAAAAATATTGTTTTAATATTTAATAGGTTCTATATGAAAATGTAAATAAATTTATTTAACCATTTAATTAATCATTCATGAACCATCTGACATTAACCGACTCTGAATCGGTTGGAAACGATTTTTGAGTATTTACAAGTACGTAGGTATACACACACACACACAGATACCAAAGACCAACACTATTTTCCATCTATGTACATTTTTCACTTTGAGTTCGAGTAAAACCTTTTACGTCATCCTACATTGAAAATAAAGAAGATTTTGAGCTCTCCTGTAAACATATTGAAAATCATGTTTTTCTGTGGACATTGACCAGTGACGAGACATATAGATATATATATATAGTGCTGTGACAGCTGTGATTGAGGTGTGGCAATCATTATTCTGCAACCCAGTCAAACAGTCTGAAAGGGTATGATTTAACGATGATGGACGTGCACACCCAAAGCCAGGATGACACAGGAGTGTTTGGTCACCAAAAAAAGATCTCCCCCCCCAATCTGTCTGGCGAGAGAGAGTCCGCTTTGCCTTCCATGTGACAAATGAAACTGTTTCCCGTTTCCAGTCCACTCCACCCTCCACGCCCCGGCACAGGTGGCCTGCTTTTCCAACACTCGTGTTCTCATTAAAAACACACAAACGTTCTGTTGTTTCAAGGTCGAAAAAACTCACAGACAGCCACATGTTGTGAGCTCATAGACTGATACCAGACTTCAGGATCTAAATAAAATCCAACCTGAGGGCTAAACTGAAAAGATGCATCGACTCTGAAACAGTGATGATGACTATTACACTGTGCTTTACTGTCATTAGTAGCTACTGGCCAAAAACCTGTTTCATTACTAAGAACATGATTAGCTGTTATCTCAGAAAAATAAAACAAATATCGTGATGACTATCAGTTATTGAGTTATATCAGTTATAAAAAGCCATATCGCCGAGCCTTTCCTCTGAAAACCAGCACTCAGCTAGCACGTCTGAGGGAAAAGAAGCCAGCTAGCATGAATTTGCAATGCAAGGAACTTGATAAAACATGTAGGACACATATATATTTTAAGAGCCACAAGAAACCTCCTCCTGCTGCTCCTCCTCCTCCTCCTACTACTACTACTACTACTGCTACTACTACACAACTAGCATGCTGAATATGGAGCAAGGCAGCCGCTCAAGAGAGCTCATTCAGAAGACGGAGGGGTGGTTAGCATTAACATTAGCATTGCTATTAACTATTAACGACCACTCTCAAGACCACCTAGACATATTTTACCACATTCAAAACCAGCTAACCTACCACCCTCACGTCAGGAGTGCAAACTATCCCTCAATAAATCCGGAATTAAGTTGGCCTAGAGGTCGAATTTTCCGTTACACCTTAAATGGTGCAGCAGTTACATGTAAAGAGTACATTTTAAAGAGGAACGGAAAAAATCGAATAAGAGCCCAGCACAGGTACGTCCTCGCTCGTTAACATGCTACCACGCGTCTTCCACGATGAAAAAAAAGCAGAAGATAGTGTCAGCAACTCACAAGCTAAGCTCTGGTGGCCATCAGCACCTGCTTCTCGGTTCTCCTCCGCTCCCGGTTCAGTCCGCGAGGCAGGAACAGGCTCGAGACTCCACGCACGCGCTCCCAGCCGGCTTTGCTTTTGGACACACACAGTCTCTGCCTCTCTCTATCTCTCTCATTCACACTCTCTCTCACACTCTCGCTGGGTCTCTCTCTCTCTCTCACACACACTCTCGCTGGGTCTCTCTCTCTCTCACACACTCTCGCTGGGTCTCTCTCTCTCTCTCTCTCACTCACTCACTCACACTCTCGCTGGGTCTCTCTCACTCACACGCTCTCTGACTCGCTCTAGCTCGCTCTCTCTCTCTCTCTCCATCCTGCATGCTGACGCTTTTCTACTCCTCCCCTCTCTTCCTCCCCCCCTCTACACAACCGCCTGGTCAGCCCCCAAAATTCACAGCCCCCCCCCAACCCCCCCAACCTCCATCCTAGTCTTTTCATACTCACTGAGCAACCAAGCCCATGAGCAATAATGCCACTGAGGTGTCTCCATAGCAACTAATGACAGTGGGGGGAGAGAAGAGACGGAGAGGAGAGACGGAGGGGGGTGAGTCAAGAGGAAGACAGGCAACAAGAGAGAGAGAGAGAGAGAGAGAGAGAGGGAGGGAGGAAGGGATGGAAGGGATGGAAGAAGTGATGGAGGGAGAAAGAATATATTTTTATCACAGAAGGAGATCCAGTGGTCCCAAAAAAAGAAAGAAAGAAAGAAAAGTGAGCAGATTCTTTTCTCACTTACTCCAACTTGTTGGTTGTGCGACCGGAGCTCCCGAGCTCTTGCTTCACATGCACATACAATTTTTTCTGCTTTTATCCCCCCTTTCTCCTTCCCACTATCCCCCCTTTCCCCTTCCCACTATCCCCCTTCCTCTTTTCCACTCTCCCCCCTTTCTCCTTCCCACTATCCCCCCTTTCCCCTTCCCACTATCCCCCTTCCTCTTTTCCACTATCCCCCCTTTCTCCTTCCCACTATCCCCCTTCCTCTTTTCCACTATCCCCCCTTTCTCCTTCCCACTATCCCCCTTCCTCTTTTCCACTATCCCCCCTTTCTCCTTCCCACTATCCCCCTTCCTCTTTTCCACTATCCCCCCTTTCTCCTTCCCACTATCCCCCACTTCCTCCGATAGCGGCTTGTTTATGTGGCAACAGGATAAATTCTCCTTTAATCTCCTCAAACTTTAAAGCTCAGGCAATACAAACACATCATTATTCGTTATGCCGCCCCCGCAAGCCCCCCACAAGCCCCCCACCCGAGCTAAAGTGAATTGAATTGAGTGACAGGCGAGGGTGACGTCACCGGGTCCTTACATGCACTCTCACACGGTCACAGCTGAAGCGGTGCCATCACCGTGGAAACGGCAGGACCCAACCAGCGCATTGCACGTGCTCAACAGAGTTATGGCATGGAGAAGAGAAAAAGTATAGTACAGAGAGGAGTAATGAGGAAAGGAGTAAAGAGGAGAAGGAGAAGATAGAAAAGGGAGAGTATATGAGACCAGTGGAGTAAGGAGGAAAGTGAACAAGGAAAGAGGTGGAGAAGACAAGAGAGGAGTAAAAATAAGGAAAACAATAAAGAGAATATAGTAAATGGTAGAAATAAAGATTATAAGAGAGAAATAAAGAGTACCGGAGCAAAGGGGAGAAGAGAGGTGTAAAGAGGAGAAGAGAGGTGTAAAGAGGAGAGGATAGGAAAGGAACAGGAGGGCAGGAGTAAAAGAAGAGAAGAAAGGAGTCAAGAGGAGAAGATGGGAATAAAGAGTACAGGATGAGAAGACAGCTAAAGTAAAGAGGAGAAGATATAAGGGGAATACAGAGAACAGGAGTAAAGAGGTGAGGAGTAAGGAGAACACAGGAGAGAAGAGGAGTAATGGGGAGAGAAAATGAGTAAAGGGGAGAAGCGTGGAAGGAGTAAGGAGAACACAGGAGAGGAGGAGTATCAGGGAGAGGAGATGAGCAAAAGGGAGAGGAGCGGAGAGGAGTAAGGAGTACACAGGAGAGGAGTAATGAGAAGAAGAGAGGAGGGGATAAAGTGGAGAACACAACAGAAGAGAAATGAGGAGATGAGTTAAAAGTGGAGAAAGAGTAAAGAGCAGAAAAGTAAAAACAAAAGACGAGAAGGAGTTAAGAGAAGAGAAGAAGGAGAACGGAGAGAAGGGAGCAGCGCTCTTAAGTGTGGAGAGAGGGGGAGGGGCAGGTGGTGGGAGTGGGCTGGGGCAGTTTGAAAGAGTGGAATAGGGAAGTGTCAGATTTTAATAGAGGAAGTGGGATTTGTGAAATGGGATTTGAGCTGTGTGTGCGTAAGCGCAGGTGTTGATTTGTTTCTATTCAGATGGCCTCTGAGTGTGTGTGTGTGTGACTGTGTGTGTGTTTGTGTGTGTGTGTGAATACTGTGGGAGATTAATTTGTCGTCACTAATAATGGTCTTACACAGATTTCTAGCCTCTAAATCCAGCAGAAAGGACTGTTGCACAAACTGCCCTCCGTCTGCTCCAGTTTTGCAGTAGGTCTGCAGTGAATGGTCAGAAGGAATAAGTAACCAAGCACAGCCAAAAAACAAAAGCAGACTCAGACTTAAGTACCACTGAGTCCTTAAGCTGAGACAGTAAGGATACATATGACGCACAAGTGTTTTATACAAACAAGCAGTCATATGTCAGTGAGATATGGGAATCGTGGGCCGATAGCCAAACTTTTTCATGTGCGTGTCTGGTGACGCAATACATAGACATGTGTAAAGTGTATACACTGGAAGTAGATCCACCTGCATTAGCCTTCCAGACCCACACAACATCTATTTATACAGCAATATGAATAAAACACAGCTATTTAAAGACGTCACGTCAACCTAACCAGTCTACTCATCTGAATTATATATATATATAAATGTATTTATTTTTTAATTTTTTTAATTAATAAACACACATCTAATATACACTGATAAAATCTAAACATCTGCGCGTGCTGGTAGATCCTGGTATGATTCTGATAACTTTTGTTTGAGCATTTAAAGCCATTTATGTATGTAGCTGCTGTGAAGGGCTATGGATCTCAGAGTGGTCTATCATTCTCTAGAGGTGGGCAGAGCCAGAGAGATGTGCTATGATGGATACTCATAGGTCTTTCAAACCCCCAAGTGTGTCAGTCATATGGTTATGCTATTATATGATTTTCTGTGTGTGTGTTTTAGGGGTGTGTTTAAAAAAACGATTTATCGATTCAAATCGATCTTCATTTGAATAATCCGATATCGATTCGTATAAATCCAAGATCGATCTTTAAAATTCTAATTGGGTTTAACCGGCTTTCAGAAATATAAACGTCTGTGTGTAGGAGTACATGGCTGACTATCCCACTATGCAGGTACGCTTCACTACTTGTATAGTTTTTAATTACCGAACCGTCTACACCTTCTGAGAGAACAAAATAATTAAATTAATTCATATAATCCACCCACTGTGTTATTAACCTTGAATGAGACAGTGTTGTCCCATTCGAAATTCTTATTGTCTCTCTGCTCTCCTCCCATGTAACTGTATTCATTTTGGTTAGCTGAGCGGAATTTCTAACACAAAGGCGGAAGAAACACACACTTGAAAGTGTACGGTGAATATAAACATATAAACACTAGGTTTTTTTTTTAATTGAATCGAATTGGAAATTGAATTGAATTGGGACCTTGTGAATCGGGATCGAATCGATCCGGGAAACCTAGTGTGTTTGTTCTTGTAGTGATATACTTGTGAGGACCACATGTCCTCACAAGTGTAGGACAACATAAAATATTTTGTAAAGAGTGGACCTTTGCAGGTCCTCACCTGATGCACATGCTGTTTTCATCACAAATCTCATTTTTTGGAAAATCTAATACAGCAGATTAAGGACAGTGAGGTTAAGGTCAGTGTCCAGTGGATGACCTCAGAAATATAGTAAGACAAACACATGTGTGTATGTGTGTCTTCGGAACCAAAAAGATCAGTCAAGAAAAAGAACAGCACGTTTATGACAACTTATGATAATCTATGAAAACTTTAAACCCGCTAATGTTCAGTGACTCCTTAAGAATCTGGCATTAGAGGAGCTGCTGCACTGGTCAGGCTACCACTCATATTCACAGTCAGTGATGTATAGTATCTCCAGAAGGTCTAAATTGGGTCCCGCCCACTGGAAGTCAAAATGTGATTGGTTAATTGCTCTCAGTTCTTGATTATACTGGCAGTTTTAAAGTATGAAGCCTTCGGGTCAGCTCCGGAAGTTCTAACCACTTGGTTCTATATACCCACCCAGATACCACGGAGAAAAATTTCCATGAAATGTTTCAAGAACTTTGTTTTCACCCAAACTGTAACTAGAAATAAAGGCATCACTACTATATCTACAGAGTTTAAGACCTGTTGGTGCAAGCAGCACCATAAAAAATTCAGAACAGGGGGTGTGGGGTGGGGGGTTCAATGACACAGATGCTTCTACAAGACACAGATGGGCTCAAGGTCAGTCAGAAGGGACAGTGTAGTGGAGATATGGCTGACCTCTAGAGGAGCTGTAGGGTGTAGTAGAGCACACTGACAGTCACTCGTTGCTTCTACATCAATCACACCTCCGACATAAACAGGCTTTAATGCTCAATCTGCATCAAAGGTTTCGATAAATATGCCGTTGCCATGGTGATGCAACCCGGTGTGTTTGTCTTGGCAGCGCTAAGAGGAGCCGGATGGTGGCGGAAGAAAGACGACGCTGGCTATCGTCATGGAAACCTTGCCTACATTCCACAGCATGCTGACTGGACTCCAAGACACCCAACCGGAGCAAAGCAGCATAAACCCTCTCTCACCCGCTACCGCTCCTAATAACCCTACTAATAACCTGCATATGCACCCCCGGGGGGCACAGACTGGAGGGGGGGGGGGTCTTGGGTTGCCTACGCTGTCTCATTTGGAAGCAAAAACCTCTGATGCCACTGTTCACCTGTCCAAAGGTGCAGAGTTTCTGTGTCTACTACCAAAGCGCTTGCTAGAACATCACCAAGGCACATCGTGGCACCATTCCTATATCTACTAATTGATCTATAGGGAGCTAGATACACAGTCAAGTCACATTATTATGACTATTTTTGAAGCCGGCTACGCCTAGGTGGTAGCGTTATGGCCAGGGGGAATGTTTTTCGTGGCATTATCTGAGCTCACTTATCCTTGTGGAAGGCACTCTCAACCTAAAGTCTAAAACCATCCCTGCAGATCACATATACCCATACATGCTGATTGTCTTCCCTAGAGCAGATGGGGATCTTCCTATAAGACAATGCAACACATCACATGGCTAGAAATGTCCACCTCGGCTGGAAGAGCTGAGCAAGACTTCCAAGTACTACCCAAATTCCCCAGACTTGAACCCAACTGAGAACCTACCAGGACCTTATTGAGTCTCCCAGCCCGTCCAGCTGCTGCCCGAGCTGGCCGTTTTCTCTCGATATTAGCTGGTGGTCATAATAATGTGACTTGACTGTGTAAGGAGTATAGTCAACCATCTTAAACAGCAATGACACATTAAAATAAGACACATACAATGAAATACAGCTGGCCAGTGGTGCTGGCAGGGTTATATTTTATAGGACCCCTTGCAGACTACATTTATGCCCTTAGACCGGGAACATTTTTCACACAAGGACGGAATGCAGACGCTTTGAGTTAGGCGGAAACAGGTTTGCTTGTCGTTGCCTTTAATGATGTGTCATGATGCAGTTCATAACTCAATCACAAGCTGCATTCTGAGCGTTACAGCAAGGAGAATTACAACAACAGCCAAGCCTGGCCAAACTGTCTCGTACCGCAGCATACTTTCTCAACCGCACAAGCATGCAGACAGTTAAATCAACACAAAAAAGATTCACTAGCATAAACATTCACTACTGTGCAAAAGTTTTAGACACCTTAAGATGATTATTCAAAAGCCTTTATCTTAGTAATAAATGTATTTTCACCAGTAAGGACATCAGATATCATTAGAACTGATGTAAATAAGCATAAATACAATACAAAGTAACATTAATACTGTATTTTGAAAGAAGTAGATAACATTTTGAGCTCCAGTTTGAAGAACAAAGATTCCAGGTTTCTCCTGGACGCCCCAGACACTGTATGAGTTCATTCAGTTCCTTCAGTAGCAATCTTGATTTAGCTTAATGAAGTACTGAGGAGCCAAAGCAGGTATTAGATGAGAACTGTAAATAATACTGGGTTGTTTCTACAAGGAAAAGCTTGGAAAGGCTTAAGTTAACACACTGACACATGTAGAAGCACTACTTACTCTATTAATACTATTTGAATATTTAAATAAATTAAAAATAAAGCGTTTAGATGAGCAAAAAGATTCCTGCCCGAATAGCTTTTTAAATATATTGTCCCCAAAGTGCCTAAAACTTTTCCACTGTTCTATACATGATACATGATCACTTTTTCATTCCACCAGAATAAGTAAAGTAGGCCGCTTTTCTCTGCTCTTCACGTTAAGCTGTTGGGGTTGTTGAAATAATAGCAGCTCCATCAGTTCAGCATTTAAACAGTAAATATACTGAAATATACTAAACGGTATTTGTAATGTGTTAGTCTTTCAGTAGCTGATAGTATAAGATGCTGATACTAGGCTACTTCAGCAAACAGGATACAGCACTGAAGTTAGAAATAATGATGGTCCGGACCTTGCCCTGAGGAAATTTCCTCTACTGAACTGTAATTAAACACCCCTGATTTACAACATATGTTTACTGTTGCTAACTGATATGAACACTAGCGCTTGTTAGAGCGTACAGCATTTGTAATTATTTGTAGTCTGTGTTATGAGTTGATGGAAAAAATAATTCCAAAAAAAGAGGATCCATTGCCATGGTGGAGAGAAAATGCAGCTACCCAAACCTGCAACGCTCGCAAAGTCTTTTCTGAGGATTCCAGATACCCCAACGCCCTCAGAGCAATGGTTCCCTGCTGCTAGGAACATGACCTCAAAGCATAGGGCAAGCCTTACTTCTGATCATCTCTATATGCAGTAACCACTACTTGCTCTTTTAGAGACTTGCACATGCATTGCACACACATGCACTAAGCGCAACCCTTTTTCCTTTTTTTAAAGATGAAACTAAGGACAAATTGGCTAGCCTATGTTTGTAAGGTTGTATTTCATAGGTTTTTTTCATGCACGTCATAAAGGTTTCACGGAGAGGCTGAATAAATGGGCTTTAGTTCGGGAGCCAATAAGCCAAAGGGTTTAAGCTTTGATCTAATAAAAATGTTGAGTTTGAACAAAACCCTTGTATGAGGAATAAAAGCCCATTGCTTGCTCGTTTTAAGAGGCCTTTCATGTTGCATAACACACTATCGGTATAGTTGTTTAAAAACACAAAAGTGTGATTTATCTGATTACTCAATTAATCGCTAGAAGAAAAATTGACAAAATACTTGATTCTGAAAATATTGGATAGTTGCAGCCCTAGTTATAACACTGTGGAGGTGCACACAGCCAAAAACAGCTCAAACATGTTATTCAATGAGACGAAGAATCCAAAGACATGACCTGCTGTCGTCACAATATTATTTTCAAGATAGAAACATGAAAAAAATAATAAACCTATTTTAAAAATCCATGCATGCTGCATATAGGACTACAGCAGGCTAACTTCTGTTCCTAGCCCTCAAATTTAATATGGTATTCACTACATTTTGGGCAATATAGCCAATTTTCAAACAGTTCTGAATCTTTTATATTCAACATGAAATGTATATTAAACTTAGATCCCAGCTTGGACCAGCAGTGTGTTGCAGTGAGTCGAGCTGGTTTGTGCTGAAGGAGCAGTGTATAGTGGTTTTGAGATATTAGTCTGGGAGTGGGTTTGGCTGTGAAGTGCTATGTGATATGATTTTACTTACAGGTATAATCATCACCCTGAATGCTCTTGATATTGGTGGGGACCTATGAATCCCTGGATAGCTATCAATCTTTTTTAAAACAATTTGTGCTTATGTGCTTTTACTGGAATACCTCATAAGTACCATCAGAATGAAAAATTACTGTGTGTCACCAAAATTCTAACGCTAGACACGTAAACTTAACAGCCTATGTAGGCTGATAATATCTTTGCACAAGGCCGTGGTTTTCTCTGACATAGAGTTTCAAGTGAAGTTAGACGTGCTGCTCTGGGAGACTGTAAGAGAACTGACAGTTGGCAGTTTGTTGTGCAAACCATGTTACTCACAGCTTCAGACGATGTTGGCCTGCTGTATGCTGTAGGCCAAAGCCTAGCACTGCCATTAACGCTATCATGATGGACTCATATCATTAGCGAACTTGACTTTAAGTGACTTACACGTTTCTTTAAAAAACAGCTCCTTATTTCCAGCTTCTTCTTTTCTGCTGCCATCCTCACTCGCTTTTAACACCCTTGTGTCTCCCATGCTGCACCAGAGTCTTGCACAGTGAGTCTCGCATGTGACTGGAAAGCCTTCCTTCCAGTTTTGGTGCTGCTAGCAACCAAACTAGAGTCTCATGTGACAGCAGAGAAAGGCACAGCCAATCACACTGGCCATATTGTTACGGGATGGTAGGACTCGAGTAGAGAATGTGATTTAACCCTTTCAGCACCTCTATGTTAATGAGACAGATTAGGGTTTTTTTTTGGAGGGGAAATCTTTTTTTTGGAGGGGGAATCAAATTATTGGTGGGGACATGCTAATTCTACAACCTTGCTTTGAGCATTTCAACACCCACTGCTCTGGTTTAGTGAAATGCTCCCAAACCAGAAACTAAAATGTTTATACTGATGCTGCTGTTGTGCCAGTCAGCCAGAAACGTAGCTTCATTTTAAAAAAGCTTTTATTTGATTTTCTTACATGAAATGATTAAAGAACTATTAAAGAATCATCAGACAATCACTGCAAGTATTAATTTTTATTCAGTTCAACTTGTACACATCATTCCCTTCTGTACTGGCTGTTTTTTCTATGGAATAAGTCTGCTGTTGTGGAACACAGGACTGGTGGTGTGCAGCGTTTACAGTAATTAGGCAACAACTAACTGTGACATCAGCATTGTTTAAAATTTCAACAAATTTTTTTTTACTCTATAGTGAAGCAGCTTAGACATAATGCTTCCCAACTGTGCCTTACCACACACACACACACACACACACTCTCTCTCACACACATTGCTCCATATTAGCTTTTTCCTTGAGCACTCCTTCAAAGGAGCCCCTCAAAAAGCAGAGGAGGGTGTGTGAATAGTCATGAATATTTCACAGACTAGAGCCTTTAATTCATTATTAATTTTAACACTGATCCGTCTCAGAAGAGGCCATTAGAATAACAAACAAGTGCGTGTGTGACCATGTGTGTGCGTGTGTGTGTGTGTGTGCGTGTGTGTGTGTGCGTGTGTGCGTACAGACTCAGAAGCAGACATTTAGCCCAATTTGGGTCGAGTACTAAATGCTTGATAGTGTATTTATGAAAACACAAGTAATGTTAACACGCATGACGTTATGAAGACATGCACTGAACTATTTACAGTAATCAGTTTTGCGAGCCTCGGGCCTGGTGTGTGGGTAAGAATAAGTAACAAAGTGTTAATGATATTAAAATGTAACCAGCATTTAACAAGTCATTCTCTGTTTCTTTTTAATCTATTTTCATTACCTCGTCTTCATTAGATTTTTAATTTTTTTTTGTTTAAGACCCTGAAACTTAATTTTGTCCCAAAAAGAAATAATGAAATAAATCAATAAATAAATAATTCTCTGAGGCGTTAACACAAGAGAACTCTAGTGATCAATAACTGCAACCAGCCTATCAAAATTATATTACATTCTCACAAGATGTGTGGTTCCAAAATTAAAAATATTCCAAAATTAAAATGTGCAAAATGTAAAAAAATAACCGTTTTGACTGGATAATATCTAGAATATCAACTGAAGTTAGCATGCTATTTAGCTAGCCCTGGTCTGCCCTATCTTGTAATACCACCTTGTGCCTCAAAAAGAGATCCAACTTGAGAGGATGAAGAAGCAGCTCTGTTGGACTAGGTTTTGTAATCTGTTGTCAATCATATTGATGGTTCTGCTCTTGATTAGATCATGTAAGGACCGGTAGCCAATTCATGGACGAGTAAACCAAACATTCATGGCTGAAATTCTTGGACTTTTATAACGACTGCCACCCACTTTAGTCAAGAAACCACGTTCAGCAGCAAACCAAAGATGTGATACAAATAAAAGCAAAGCAAGAGTTAACATTGGTTGCGCTCTTGGTGAGTAAAGTGAACTTGTTCTGTGAGAGGCTGTAGAAAAGTGTAGAGGTATCAAACAGAGCAGTGAACAAGTAGAATTGAATCCAAACACTAGCAGAACTTCATACAGCATCTACTAATGTGCAGTACTGATTAGACTGGTTAGGCTCTATATATGAGTCTGTGCGTAGTAAATACGAGGCAGGATGGGGAGCAGCTCAATATCTGTGAGTCTGGGCTTTTGGGATGTGTCAGATTCGGTATGTGTTGGTCATCTGCTGAGCTGTAGGCATCTCTCCCTACAGCGACCCAGATGGTCAGTAATTACACACGGATCAGCGAGATTAAAACAGAGAGCGCGAGAGTGGGACAATGAGGAAGAGAAAGAGATGGAGAGGGATTAGAAGGGAGAAGAATGGAAAAACGGAGATAGTGTGCGGAGGGAAGGATGAATAGAGGGGCTGGAGAGGAGATAAAGGGCAGTGGTTGTGGGGGGTGCTGATATTTCTCACATATAAATATCCCAATAACCTTCTTTCATTCTTTACTCATTGTGATTATATATATCGTCGCTGTCCAATGAAAAACAAGTTTCTCCAAAATTGCAACCAAACACATACTTTACTTTCAATGTAAGTCAATAGAACCAGAATTTTTTCCAAGCTATTTTGGAGCACTTCTATTGGTCCACTCGTCATGAAATTTTCACACAATGCAAACGATAATTTGCATGCTCAAATGATGCAGAAAACTCAAAATCCAACAAAAATGGCGATTTATGTTTTTCACTGGACAGCAACGATATATATATATATCTCAGGTTCAAAACCTAAACCTACAGCTATTGTGACGCTACTGGAACTTTACCAATGTTTTGGTAGTAAACACATTTCTGCTTCATTGCCCCAGTATGTTCTTATTGCTACTGATTTTCAGACTTTGTGACACATTCACTTGAATGAGCTCTAACTGCCCAGCATGTGGTCATGAGGAACAGGGATGCAGTCTCACTTCCTGCTCTAAAATACAGGGGCGTGGCCAAAATAAGGCTCCACCTATGAACTAAAACTCTTCTGGTGTGTCCGAAATCGCCTACTTGCCTACCACTCAGTAAGAGAAATCAGTAGGCGAGTGCGGCTAGTATGTCTGAATACTCAGTAGGCATCCAGTAGTAGGCGAACGGTGTCCAGATGACCTCCTGAATCGGCAGCCATTTTTAAGTATGCGACTGCGGCACACTGTGCTATCCCATGAATCACCTGGAGCCGTGAATGAAAGCAGAGGAAAAACACGGTGAAAAGCTTTACGTCGGCTGTGTGTGTAGCTACGGCTACAGAAGTTAGCGCTTCTTCTGAGGTAAAAAAATATATATATTAAATTCCTCCTGACTCGTCTTCTCCGAGCCTCAGCTAGACACTGTGTGAGTATGGGTTTAGACAAAAACGCAGGTCCGTGTCACAAAAAGTATCTAGATCTGTCAGTAAACGGGGCTTTTAAATGAATAGCAGGACTTTCACGGTGGTGGTCTGATGTCTTGCACCACAGGACGTTGGTAAGGTGGTGGAGGTAGATGGTCTACTAGTCTGATGCTCAAGCAGTACATACTGGCTCTAATCTAGTACCTACTGACTAGTAGGCGATTTCTGATGCACACTTTGTGTTTCAGTGGTGACATAAAAACATGGGACAATATTTTAACAAATAAAGTAATTATATAAAAATTCAACTCAAGATCAATCAACATTTCTTAGTTTCACTTACAGAAATACTAAGTATATATTTAGCTTATATTTCATGCAATGCTTTGGACTTAAACAGCCCATCACATAATCTGCAGAAATATCTATTCTCTGAATTCATATTTGTTGTTGTTTTGTTTTTTTTTTTGGTTTTTTTACAGCCTGAAGTAATTCTGTTGGTCGTGCATCTAAAATTCTGTTGCAACCACAATATGTAACAATGTAACAGCGGTAAGGAAACTGGCTAACACTGTGCAGTCCTACTAGTCCAGAGAGTAGAAAGCAATGGCTAATCTGCACATATTCAAGGCAGAAATTGTTTAAATAGGTTTGTCTGTCGGTCGCTCTCACACACCAATAGACACACACACACATTTTGATTGATCATGTCTGGTCATGTTTAATCAGATGCTGTACAAAGAGCAGTCACTACAATCTAACAGGGTGAACATCACACTGCTATCACACACACACACACAAATCCTGAAGCAGTCTATGAAACAAGATTCGCACCTCACCTTACAGTAGCCAGAGCGTTCATTGCGTCCTTATATAGACATGGACTTTGACAGAGCTTGCTAAGAATAACTGAATGTTTAAATAACAGACTAAAATGTGAAACTGTAACTGATACTCCAGATATTTTAAACCATAGGTTCCCAAACTTGGTCCTGGAGCAACCACTGGTTTCCCAGGTCTAACACCCCAACATCATCTCCCCAGGGGCTCAATAATTAGCTGATTAGCTGGATATACAGGACAAACCATGGAAAACACTGTTGATGTCTGTTCATGAAACCTTAGCTGTAAAAACAGCCTGCTTTGAAACAATTGCTGCTATGGTGTCACGCAAATCATGCACATATACATATGTCTGGCGTATGTACTCGTTTTTCTGCTGCCTTAATCTTGAGTACATAGAAGGGCAGGGATAACTAAAAAAAAAAAAAACAACAAAAAAACAATACACAGACTAATATTACTTACTGCAAATACACACTACACTATATATTACATTATATAAGTATTTACTCACCCAGCCACATCATTGAATTCAGGTGTCAATCACTTCCATGGCCTCAACAAATGCGTTCTGGTCAAAAATTCCAATAAACACACTCCTAAACCGAGTTGAACCTCTTATAGCTGCAAAGGGTGGGCCGACATCATATTATATATTATTATTATTATATATATATATGGATTAGAATGGGATGTCACTGAAGTTCATTTGTGTGTTCATAGGCAGATGGGCAAATACTTTTGGCCATACAGTGTATATATTTTTATTGATCAAGTAACTAAAATAGTAATTGCAGCAGGGAAGTGTGGTTAACGTTCCACATAACCAACTCATTAGGCCTTAACTGACAGGTTAGACAGGTCAGGGATTGTACATGGAAACTGTCAGTTGATGATTCAAGCAGTCAACAATTTCGTTATATCTCAATCACAGTAATGTGTATTAATGTATATACCATTGAAATAAAACCTTTCTGGGTGCTTTAGTATATAATGCCATATTATATCCTGATGGCCCTTCGCTTTCAATAAGAACCATATCTGTTAAAGGTAAATGTAATATTTCTCATTAGTTATATAGATCACAGTTATGACCAATATATAGACAGGTGTTAATATTACCCCCTGTCTTATATGTGCATCCCTGACACTTTCTGACTATCAGGTGCTGCTGGAAATATTCAATATCACAAGACGTTCACATCATCAGTTTTAGCTGAGAAGGCCGCAGCCTTGCCTGAAGCAGTTGGCTGAGCGAGGAGCCCATGGGCAGTGCGCATTGAAAGCTAGCGAACGGCCCACCCCAAGAGACTGCTTTTCCTTTTACTCTCTTTCCCCCCTTTTAACTCATTACGATGTCAGCTCCTTCAATAAAAAACTGAAATAATATACCTCAGGCTGCTACTCACTATACGAGAAGTGAGGGAATCATCATATTTTAGACTTTTTCTGGTGTATGTTGCATTATCTGCTTTTATTTACATATGGTTAAATAACCATAATGACACTAATACTTTAAGAAGGATTTCAACTGGTATATCAGATGAACGGGTTCATTATCCAGTACATTCAGTACTAATTTAAAGACATACACTGTGTTTTTGTGTCCAAAAAAACCCCACTCTACTATTACAGTATATTCTATCATTACACTATACAATTCACACTATATTTTGCTATTACACTATACACAACACACTATATTCTCCTTTTACACTATACACTATATACTCTACTATTACACTATATTCTACTATTACACTACATTCTACTATTACACTATACACTATATTCTATTACACTATATACTCTATTACACTACACACTATATTCTACTATAACACTACACATTATATTCTACTATTACACTACCATCTACTATTACACTATACACTATATTCTATTACACTATATACTCTATTACACTACACACTATATTCTACTATTACACTACACACTATATTCTACTATTACACTACATTCTACTATAACACTACACATTATATTCTATTATTACACTACACACTATATTCTTATACTATGTTTTACAATTACTCTATACACTATATATTACTGTTACACTATACATTAAATTATTATAATATATACTACTATTCCACTATACACTATGTTCTATTACACTATATTCTACTATAACACTACGTTCTACTATTACACTATACTCTACTATAACACCATACACTATGTTCTACTATTACACTATATACTACTATTACACTATACATTATGTTCTACTATTACACTATATTCTACTATAACACTATACACTACGTTCTACTGTTACACTATATACTACTATTACACTTTAGACTACTATAACACTACACACTATGTTCTACTATTACATTATACTCTACTATAACACTATATTATACTCTTACACTATATTCTAATATTACACTATACCCCAAACTATACCTGGTTGAAATATGAATGGGAAAGCTTGAAACACTCAACATGGTATCTGTTCACAGAGAAACTCGGTATTAACCGTGACAGAAGCCTTCACAATAAAAGTCCTTGAAGGAAAAAACTGCCAACGAACAAATAATCCAGAATAACAACTATTCTATTCTATTCTATTCTATTCTATTCTATTCTATTCTATTCTATGTCTAGTATAGACATAATTAAATACCACATACTGAGACATATTAACAGCCAATATTTTGTAAACGTTACACCCAATTAACTGGACTTAATATGTTGTGTTTGTTGACCAGAATAAAACAGCTCTTCTTAACATTTGAGTCGCTGACCTTTGAATTAGAGCATGATTAATGTAAATGACATGTAAATGAGTTGTTGGTGGGAGATGCCTGAAATTCCACAGTGGAGTTGATTCATCATTCCTGCTTAAACCTGTGCTTGTTTCCATATCATCCGAAGGTTTCATGAATCAGATGGAGAGCAGCGGTCGCTCTTTTTATGCAGTTTTGATGAGTAAGGGTCACTGAAACTGAAAGATTCTGAGGAGGAAATGTTTCCATACCATACTTGGCTGACTGGATTAGAACCGCCTGAAGTCGCTATCCATCATTTAGAAATGTCCTTCACTGTAAAGCACACTGAGACTGTTCTCATTAAGCACACGTGTGTGAGTGTGTGCACGTGTTACAGTGCCTTTTAAAAATATATATACTTACATATAAACACCAGAGGACACAAGATAAGATAACTAAAGTCTCTCTCTCCCACTTACACACTCTCACACACTCTCACAGACACTTGCACACACTCACAGTAAAACAGTACGAATGAACGTGAACAGTGTTCAGACTCACCGTCACCACCACCATGATCAAAGAACAACCCATTAAGAGCTTTTATCTGCTGAGTGCACTAGAGCTCCTCTAGCCAGACAGTTAACATCATTGTACGTGCAATGCTGCTCCCTGGTGGTTATATGTTGTTAGCGCAATTTAATGAGAGTCTCCACCATCGACCCGACGTTACTGATTCTTGTTGCTAAAATTGTATCACTATAGTTTATTAATTTTTTTCATATTCGTGGACAAGCATTTGACATTTATTAAGCTAGATTAATGCAAAAACATTATTTATATGGTACTTTCTATTGGAGGATGTCTGCCCCATAGGCTAACCCCTAAATTCCAAAATGTCATTTGCACTTACTTTTAATTTTCTTAAAATGTTTTTTTTTAATTAGATCTATTCATCTACTAATGTATTTAACTTTTTAGTCTGCAGACGGTGCCCTATTTAGGCCACGCCCCTCTATTTTAGAGCAGAAAGTGAGACTGCATCCCTGTCCCTCAAGGTCAATGGTGAGCAGTAAGATCCTATTATTTAGAAAAAAAATGCATCCAAAAGTCAAAAAATCGGCTGAAAACAGATTTCTTCAATGAACTAAACTTTTTAGTGTGTTTTAATCAGATGATTTTGTGTTCACCTGTTTAAAGCTGTGTCTGCTAGTGCACTGTCTAGAGTTCTTAAGTTATAATCAAAATTAGATAAAACTATCACTACCAAAACATGGAACGCTCAATCACCGGAATGGAATGTAGAGTTGTTAGCATTAGCAATATGGCACCAAGCTCAAATTGGGGGTGGGCAATATGACAATAATTTATGCTTATTATGATAATAATATGCTTTTATGACTATATCATGGATACTGTCCGCACTGAAACAATGCTCACTACATGATTCAGTAAAAACTGAGCCTGATTGGTCTTATGTAACCGGATTGAATGCAGTGCTGTGAGCAAAACCCTGAATAACTGATCACTGTGGTAGGATTAGTACTGTGGTAGGATTAGGGCTGTGTATGAGCAAGAACGTGGCGATACTATACATATCGTTATACAGCGGTAACGATTAAATATATTGAAATATATTGCAAGCAAAGACATATTGCAATTTTTCAAATCCTACTATTAAAACACACCACTGTATGAACACGTTTACCAATGTTTACAACAGCATTGCGCCCTTGTGCTGCTTGTTAATGTTGGAGTGGAGCTGAAAATGGATTACAGCACTGCCATCTAGTGGTCAAAGTTTTAAACACAACACACAATGATTCACTCACTGTCTGCCAGGAATCTGTGTTTTTGAGAATCAATAGAGTATCACTAAACATAATATCCCAATATTCGTTATTTCTGTATTTTCTTACACCCCTAGTTATTACAGATTTATTATTATTAGATTTAGTTTAGAATGTCATTTCCAACTTATTTTGTCTCAGAATAACCAAAGGAATAAAACCACAGCGTATTAGTCTGCAGGTGAAGCTTTATTTAAGACCCTCTATTTTAGAGCAGGATGTGAGACTGCATCCTTGTCCCTCATGGTCACATGGTGAGCAGTAAGATCCCATTATTTAATAAATAAAGTAATGCATCCAAAAGTCCTGTCACTACTGAAACACAGATTTCTTCAATGAACTAAACTTTTCTGTTATAATCAGATGATTTCACGTTCACCTGTTTGAAGCTGTGTCTGCTAGACATGTACTGAGTTTTTAAGTAAAAAGTAGATAAGATCCAGATTCAGTAAAAACTGAGCCTGATTTGTCGGCAAGTATCATTTGCCCATCCGTACTGGTCGTCAATCATGTTTCCTTGATAAAGGAATAATTCAACCACCTAGAGGAAAGATAAATATAAGCAGTCTGCCCCCAAGTCTTCCCCTGAGTACCCCACAGCACTCTAAATTTCTCTCCACATTCAAGATCATCAGAAGTCAGGGGAGTGTGTGGTGGTGGTGGTGGTGGTGAGGGGGGGGTTTCTAGTCTTAAACCCAGGGAACCTCACTTTAGGCTACAGGGGCACAACTGCGGGATGTGAGGAGGCTTGTTTGAAACAGATGTAGCGATAGGTTTTATTTTTCATTTTTCATGCATGACTAACACAAACATAACCAAACAGTCAGTGTGGTGGGGGAGGGCACGTCAAGGGCAGTGTGGTGTTGCTAAGCAGCTTGATTTTGAATTACACAGGCACACACACACACATTCATACAGGTGTTTCCTCTCACCAGTCTGTCTCGAGTTCACCATGTACGCTGTCTGTAAACACAGATGGACAGACACAATCTCTCTCCCCCTCTCTCTCTCTCATCATTCTTCTCAAAAACCCTTCTTCCTTTTCCTCCTCCAGCCTATGGGCTCCTCCATCCCTTGCTTGCTAGGCCAGTGAGTAACAGCCCTCTCACGTCATCTTTGTCTCTTCCTCGCTTCTTTGCTTTCCCAGGGCTTCCACGGGACGTATACGGATGTGGAAACAGAGGGAGAGAAAAAGAGAGTGAGGGATGAAAGAAAAGAAGGACAAAGCATGCAGTGTTTCTGACACTGCCCAGCAGAGAAACGCAAAGAAGACAGAGGAAGAGAGAACGCGAACAGGAAGTCGAAAATCCCCTCCATCAAACCAAACCCAGCATGAGAGTAAGTCTAGTTTAGTAGTTTTGGGAGTCAGGCTCATATACTATCGTCATTTATTCTTTACTTTTAATGTAAGTCAATATAATATAAGTGGTTTTGCAGCATTTCTATTGGTCCAGTTATCAAAAAAATGTAAAGCACAGCTGATATGCCCCAAAAAAAAAAAAAAAAAAAAAAAGACAACAGACAACATTACTTAGATCATATGTTTACTCGCCTGTCAGCACAGAAAGCGCCCTACAGCATTCTGTCTTGATTTAGATACAGGGAGATCAAGTAGGTAGACCTAATAATGTAATATAATGTAATGTAATATAATATAATATAATATAATATAATATAATATAATATAATATAATATAATATAATATAATATAATACCTCTCTATCCAAGCAGCAATTGTCACTTCATTATCTAGCTTTTTCAGTGGGGAAAGTTTAGAGCTTGGCAGCCAGTAGTCTTACACACTACATTCAGCATTAAAGAAATGTTGTGTTAGTCTTTTTGGTGGAAAAAAGCCCTGAAGCTTCAAGTAATCACATTTAAATCACAATCGCAAGAGTGATTGGAAAGAATGCGATCAGACATTTTCCCAAATCATCAAGCCCTAAGGTTCACTCATAACATTTACCAACAACAGACATAATTCATACGTTTATAAAAAAAAGCAGAAAATGCATTTGCTGAGATTACGTAATGGGTCTTATCAAAACAATGAAACTTCTGGTGCTACGACACCAGGGTAATGTGTGTTTAATTGAACTTGAGCTGTAATGGTCAGTTGGGTAACTACTAAATATTAACATTGAGTAGCTGCCTAATCATCCAGTTTTACTATTGTACATTGTCATAGTTTCATGGAATGAACAAAAAGACAATGCGCTGTTAAATCACAAGTACTCATACGGCAATTGATTGTCAGCTATAATGTGAAGATCAGGCCAGGCCTACAGAAATGTGTAAATATGTTGGTTTTTAGGACATTGCAAAGACAGCTCAATTAAAAACACACTGTCGTAGATTAATACACATCCAGTACTCACAAAACGTTAAACACATTTGGCTTCTGGGTGAAATTTCAGGGTGAACCTTTACAGGTGAACTTAATGCTCAACTGTTCAATGTTTCAGTGCTTTCTGCACAACTTGCTGTTCTCCAACAAGGCAAGGAGCTTAACGGCAAAATCCACAACAGATGTTTGAACCATGAATCAACCAGTAAATTCCCTGGTTCAATTAGAAATGGTATTTAAACAGTCCTCCTCATCATGAGACCAAGCCGACACCTAACAGCTGATCAACGGTACCTCGCCATCACGAGGCTTCAAACAGGATGACCTCAGACGGAAGTGGCCACTGAGCTTAGAGTGTCACAGAGTGTCGTCAGCGGGGGTCAACAGAGATACAGAGAGACTGGAAGAGTCACAGAAAGGCATAGAAGTGGACGTCCTTTGGCCACAACCCACACTGATGACCAGTTCATTGTGATCAGTGCCCTGCAGAACCGGATGATGAATGCCACACAATTCCAGGCCCATTTAAAGGAGGTGAGAGGCACCCAAGTGTCACGTCAGACCATTCAAAACCATCAGCGTGGTCTGCGTGCTAGATGACCTGCAAGGCAACCTGACCACACCACCAGATACAGGCGTCATCGTCTTGCATGGGGCAAGGAGCATATACGCTGGATGAGGCACCGGTGGGCCTCAGTGCTGTTCACTAATGAAAGTCGATTCATGCTGAGCATCAACGATGGCCACCAGCGTCAAGGAAAGCGCTATGCATCAGCCACTGTTGTCATCAGACAAGCCTTTGGTGGTGGTGTTAGTGTGTCTAGTCAATACAGAACTGCCCTACACTGTGAATGGTACCCCATACTACTTGAATAACATAATTATGCGCCTCTGCATGAACAACACAGGCCTAATTTCATCTTCACGGACAACAATACTCCAGCTCATTAAGGTTGCGTCATTAGGGAACGGCTGCTGGAGATTGGGGTACCTTAAATGGAGTGGCCTGCACTTTCTCCAGACCTAAATCCCATAGAAAAGCTATGGGGTCAGCTGAGTCGCCGTGTAGAGGCTCGTAACTCTGTACCCCAGAACCTCAATGACCTGAGGGCCACCCTTCGAGATGAGTGGGATGCTGTGTCTCAACAGACAATAAGTCGATTTGTGAACAGTATGAGGAGTTTGTGTTGCAACCCTAAGACGTTGGCTACAGTGATAAGTTAAGGTTAAGGCTACCTTCTGACTTTCTTATAGTTAAGGTTACCTCCTGATGACCTTTCCTTGTACATGATGTTTGTCCAGCAACACTGCACACTGGACTGGTGCATTACTATTCAAGTGCAAGCCACATCTTCCCATAAATCCTTGGCAGTGATATCAGGGTTTTGCTTTGCATACCTGACCAGTCTACAAGCAGTTTAGTCAGAGATTTTTTGTCCTCCTGATCTTGTCTTTACTTCATTGTGTCTAACAGAGATTCCGTATTTTATACTGTTTTGTAGTTTTCGCCTTCATTTTATATGTTATCTTATACTTTATTTTATGTTATCTTATCTTATCTTCCCTTTCTCAGTCGGCAGCTTAGATGCGCCCATAGCTGTTTAGTGTTAGTAGAACACCCTGAGAGGTTTGAATATATTAAATTTACACAAAATTTGACTGACAGTTCTGAAATTGTATATGTTTGACCAGGCTTACTGAGTCAAATGAGCTCCCAAACCTCAGAAACAAAAGGACATAAATGACTGAAACGGTGGCCAAACATTTACAAATAACAAATCTTATTCATGTCCTTTCCCCAAAATATATAACATTTAGCAAACAGATGTTAGACGTGTGCTACAACTTGTAGAAAGATATAAAATAATTGTGCATACAACTGAAAGGATAAGTGAAGAATAGATCTGGATCCTATACAACAGCAGTCTTCTGAAAGCTCTATGACTCACATGGGAAAAAAGGTCAGACCATGGTCAAGGTAGCCCTCCCCACTGCATGGTCCATGATCAGGAACTCTGAGTACCGTAGCACTTGGCCTTTGATGCTCTACTGCACCAAGCAGAAGCAAATTCCTTGACTGTACTAACCGGATATTAGCAAAATGTTTGTTACTGTGAGTAATGGAAAGATAAAGAGTAAACAGTAACTCAAGAAGGGGTCTAAGCAATGCTGGCCCAACATTCATCATAAAACAAAAACAAGATTCACTTCAGAGACAACAACAACCACCACCAAACACCATCATGTTTTTAATTAAATTCAATGTGGTTAAAGCATTTATACACGGCTTTGTAACAAAGCATCTATGCAGAGTGGAGAGCCCTACTCAAGCTGAAGGCAGGGAAACGTCTCTAAGAAGATGAGGAGGAACCACTGAGATGACATGACCAATGACTCCTTGTGACCCTAATCCATGGAACAATAACTTTCCTTCACCATAACTCACAGACATCTTTCTTTGGGCCAACGGCAGCACTGCAAACATGCATGAACCAAACCTGAGTCACCACTGAAGGACATTTAGGACCTGGTTGCCTCTGGAAACCCACCTAGACTGCAAAACCACAGACTGCAAAAATACACAGATAGAAGTACCTGCATAGCTAAAAACAGCAGCAACAGGCTTCATCTTCATCTGTACAAATATATAAATAAAAGTATGTCATGCAATGCGAGAAACCACGTGAACAAGTCTATTTGAGAATACTGAGCAACTCAACACAGTTAAAGCAAGTGTGTGATGATTCAGGTGTGCAGTTTGCACAATGCTAACTGGTGAGATAAACACAATTGGACCAAGACATCATGACCACTGACAGATGAAGTGAATGATGTTGAATATCTTTTCAAGGTCTATGACAGAGGTATTTAATTAGAGTTCAGTAAGGTCCAGTTAGAGGAGATTTCCTCAGGCCAAGGTCCAGATCATCATCATTTCTAACTTGTGTTATGATTCAGTGCCATATCCTGTTTACCGAAGTAGCCTAGTATCAGCATCTTATACCATCAGCAACTGAAAGACAAACTTATTACACATACCGTTCAGTATATTTCAGTATATTTACTGTTTAAATGCTGAACTGAAACAAGGGCTACATTTAAAAAACAGCATGCTTTTTTAAAAAGAGCATCTTAAAGTGTTTATTATAGAGAAAATAAATAAAATGTGCGTCTTCTTGTTAACTCAGCTTCACAGATTGACATGTTGGTTTTACACAGAGGTATTCTCCAAAACTAGATGAGCAAGTCCATTCCATAACCGTTCCTGGTTGAACAGTCAGTTTTCGCTGTTACGTTATTCTTTCTGACTCACTTTAGTCTCCGGCTGCTGCTCCTCACTTCGTACCTCGCCTGTGTGCCGCACACCCCATGTTCACATATCTGATTGGCTGAGGAGCACCTTTGGTGATCTTACAGTGTACGCAATTGGTCTGGGTGTTCACTGCACCGTAAAGCCCGTATACCGTAAAGACAAGAAAAGCTTCGCCGCTTAAAATAAATACAGTCAAAATAATTCTCAATACTTTATGGGTTTGGGTCCGCATTGGACAAAGCCTGGGTCCTGATCCGGACTGCGGTCTACCTATTAGTGACCTCTGGTCTATGATATATGAGATGGTAAGCAAACAGTCTGTTATACGTGGGAGACATGTGCAAGCGGGGAAGTCCTGTGTGATTGTTTATGGCCAGTAGACTGGATCAGAGCATCTCTAAAACGGCAAGTCTTGTGGGCTGTGACCAGTCAGGAGTGGTGAGCACCGACCAACATCAGTCAAAAGCTGGACAAACCACAAAAGAGACAATGTGCAAGGATAACAAATGCTATATGATTTAGCCTGAACCAACAGAAGGGCTACTACCACACAAACCACAGGTATTTATAATCTGTCACAACACTCAGAGCATTACACCTTGCTGGTTTCGGGGCTCCACAGCAACAGGCCAGTCAGAGTGCCGTGTCCACAATGAGAATGCCAGTGCTGGAACTACACCAATTCAAGCAATTGTTACCTCACTGGGCACATGTGCGCTGTTTACCTGTGGAAGTGATAGCACAAGGATGCACTGTATGTAGAAGACGAGCCGGTGGAGGGAGTGCAATGCGCTGGCAGTGTCCTTCTGACATTCAAGTGGACATCAAATAGACACATGCCACCTACCTAAACATCATTGCAGGCCGCAACAGCCCTTTGGGGCAACAATATTCTCCAGTGGCAGTTTCCATCAACAGCAGGATCTGCCACACTGCACATATTGGGTGTGTCTCAAAACCTAGTGAGCTGCCTACATAGACAGCATTTTACGTCATAGTATGCTGCCTACCTAGACAGTGCCTACTTGTTTTTGAGACACACCCATTGATCAGGAATCGTTTGGGGAACATGACAAAAAGTTCAACAGGTGTTGCCCTGACCTCCAGATTCCCTGAATCCTAATCCGATCAAGCATCCATCTGTGGGACGTGCTAAAACAAGTCAGGTCCACCAAAGCATCTGCTGCTCATATCTAATATGTCCATGCTTCAGCAGGTCAGAGCTGTTCTGACCAACAGCATATTAGGAAGGTGGTCACAATGTTTTTCCACGTAAGCGTCCATTATGCAACTACATTAGCCTCATAGCGTTTGTGCTTAACTAAAGAAGAAAACGGAAGGTTAAAAAAGTTTGTGCAAGTCTGCTTTTCACCGAACACCTCTAGGACAAAGAGCAAGAAAAAGAAAAAAAAACTGCATGGCACCTTAAGGCAACTGACATACAGAACAACACACCTGAAAATTCCAGGTGCACACCTCTCACATTCTACCTCCAGGCCACTCTGAGCCTGAGCCCAACATCCAATTTACCGCCCAACCACTTGCGGCCCACCGGACACTGGTGGAGCATGACTGAGTTTGAACAGCGTATCTCAAACAGATCTCAGAACGGCCAGTCCCTCCAGCACCGAAAACATCAGAGTCAAAGTCCAACAAACATGATCCAAAAGCTGCCCTCAGAGCTCACTGGATCATGTTCTCCGCCCCAGGACTCGACGATCACACGCCTGTACGAAGAAAAGAAAAAAAAACGAAGATGAAATGAGGCTGACAGGCAAGATCAGTATCACTTACATCTACACTACTGCTGCAACTCCTGGACTCAGGACAGTTCAATGTTGACTTCAGGACATTCATGTGAGACCATACAGTTACAGAGAAACACCAAAGAAATTACAAGAAAACGTAACAAATTATTATTTGTTACTTCATCATGTGTTCTTTTGATCAACTTCATAGAAGAGTAATGTCTCTTCACCAGCAAATATCTAAAAAAGCTTTAGGGGAAGTGTGCGCCCCCTAGCCCTATTTGCATTGGGCATCGTAGTTATGTGTATATTCTGCACTAAATACTGCAGCTATACAGAGTACAGTACTGCAACTACAGAGAGACAGAATACAATACTGCAACTACAGAGAGACATAGTACAATACTGCAGCTGTACAGAGTACAATACAGAGAGACATAGTACAATACTGAAACTACAGAGAGACAGAGTACAATACTGCAACAACAGAGAGACAGTACAATACTGCAACTACAGAGAGACATAGTACAATACTGCAGCTATACAGAGTACAGTACTACAACTACAGAGAGACATAGTACAATACTGCAACTACAGAGAGACATAGTACAATACTGCAGCTATACAGAGTACAGTACTACAACTACAGAGAGACATAGTACAATACTGCAACTACAGAGAGACATAGTACAATACTGCAACTACAGAGAGACATAGTGCAATACTGCAACTACAGAGAGACATAGTACAATACTGCAACTACAGAGACACATAGTGCAATACTGCAGCTATACAGAGTACAATACTGCAACTACAGAGAGCCATAGTGCAATACTGCAGCTATACAGAGTACAATACTGCTACTACAGAGACATAGTACAATACTGCAACTACAGAGAGACATAGTACAATACTGCAACTACAGAGAGACATAGTACAATACTGCAACTACAGAGAGACATAGTGCAATACTGCAGCTATACAGAGTACAATACTGCTACTACAGAGAGACATAGTACAATACTGCAACTACAGAGAGACATAGTACAATACTGCTACTACAGAGAGACATAGTACAATACTGCAACTACAGAGAGACATAGTACAATACTGCTACTACAGAGACATAGTACAATACTGCAACTACAGAGAGACATAGTACAATACTGCAACTACAGAGAGACATAGTACAATACTGCAACTACAGAGAGACATAGTACAATACTGCAGCTGTACAGAGAGTACAATACTGGTACTACAGAGAGACATAGTACAATACTGCTACTACAGAGAGACATAGTACAATACTGCAGCTGTACAGAGAGACATAGTACAATACTGCAACTACAGAGAGACATAGTACAATACTGCAGCTGTACAGAGAGACATAGTACAATACTGCTACTACAGAGAGACATAGTACAATACTGCTACTACAGAGAGACATAGTGCAATACTGCTACTACAGAGAGACATAGTGCAATACTGCAGCTATACAGAGTACAATACTGCTACTACAGAGAGACATAGTACAATACTGCTACTACAGAGAGACATAGTACAATGCTGCTACTACAGAGAGACATAGTACAATACTGCAACTACAGAGAGACATAGTACAATACTGCAACTACAGAGAGACAGTACAATACTGCAGCTATACAGAGTACAATACTGCAACTACAGAGAGACATGGTACAATACTGCAGCTATACAGAGTACAATACTGCAACTACAGAGAGACATAGTACAATACTGCAACTACAGAGAGACATAGTACAATACTGCTACTACAGAGAGACATAGTACAATACTGCAACTACAGAGAGACATAGTACAATACTGCAGCTATACAGAGTACAATACTGCAACTACAGAGAGACATAGTACAATACTGCAACTACAGAGAGACATAGTACAATACTGCAGCTATACAGAGTACAATACTGCAACTACAGAGAGACATAGTACAATACTGCAACTACAGAGAGACATAGTACAATACTGCAGCTATACAGAGTACAATACTGCAACTACAGAGAGACATAGTACAATACTGCAACTACAGAGAGACATAGTACAATACTGCAGCTATACAGAGTACAATACTGCAACTACAGAGAGACATAGTACAATACTGCAACTACAGAGAGACATAGTACAATACTGCAGCTATACAGAGTACAATACTGCAACTACAGAGAGACATAGTACAATACTGCAGCAATAGAGAGACAGAGTACTGTACTGCAGCTATAGAGAGACAGAGTACAATACTGCTGTTAAAGAGATACAGAGTACTGTACTGCAGCTATAGAGAGACAGAGTACAGTACTGCAGCTATACAGAGTACAGTACTGCAACTACAGAGAGACAGAGTACAATACTGCAGCTATAAAAAGTACAATACTGCAGCTATAGAGTATAATTCTGCAGGTACACAGAGTACAATACTGGAGCTATACAAAGTACAATACTGCAGCTATACAGAGTACAATACTGCTGGGTATCCAACCAGTGAAAACAGTGAGTTTGGAGGTGTAATTATGTAAATGTTTATTTTGTGTAAAATAGCACTGTTAGCCTGTGTAGGTGCTACAAACAATGCATTAAATGTCTAAATGAAAGCCATTCATATTGAGTCAAAGCTGCACAACATGCTATTTAAGGGGCCATAATTTTTGGCCCCTTTCCTTTATTATTTGGAAATGTGCCCAATAACGTATGGCCTGTAATTTTATATTTGGATAGATTTCTCCTCACTAAACTGTTTCTCAAGCACAATCTCAGCTTCACCGCTGTCACTGGCCAACTCTCGTCAAGTCTCTTGGCCAAATCTTTCGCGAGTTGCAGGCCTGTCTGGGCAACAACTTGAAAAGACGCATGCTGCTACAGTACACAGGCAGCCCACGGCACATGGTTATATAAACCAAAATTAGGGATGCAATGAAAGGTTACTTTTCTACTCAGTCTATCAATGACTTATTTTCTGTTAATCTACACCTCTCTGTGTAAAAAGCATGGATAACGGCAGAAATCTGAATATGACAATCCATCATATGAGGCTCAAAAGTGGAACATCTGTTAAAACTGTGGGAGATAGAAGGGTCGATCCACTGCGATGGCACAGCCTTCTGTGTTGTGGAGTCTAAGAGATCCTCTCCCCAGTCACTTAGTGTGATGCTAGCCAATGTAGCTTTCCGTTAGCTAACATAAGACAATCTACAGTTAGTGTTTTCCACCAAGCCTGTTGACCCGTCCAATGGCAGTCTGAAAAGATGTGACGACTGACCCGTCCAAAAGATAAAACAGATAATTTATCAACCAAAATAAATGAACTGCTTTAGTTTACATTACATTTGTCACTTACTACTGTTGCTATATGAAAAGCATGACTGAATACACAAAATTTAAATTAAATTAAAAACGAGTTTTTAATTACTGACAGATGTCGCTCTATATTACTTCTCGTTTACTAGCTATTTTTTTCAACTTTCCTGTTTTCTTGACCCCAGGACATTCAATTGTTGACCTATTTCCAATTTGTTTACCGCTTAAGATTCGCCTTCCACCATAAGCAGTAACAACTAGCATGCTTGTGATTTCAGGCCTGTATACTGTACAGTGTACTCATTTAAGCATGCATGCAATTTTATTGTCTTAAAAACATCAGAGATAGATAGATAGATACTTTATTGAGCCCAGAGGACAGGAAAAAAATGTATATATATAATAAATAGAATATAGTATATAGAAAATAGAAATATAAAAAAGTCTCACAGTGTGCATGAGTGATGACAGTAGTGCAGTTAAACAGTGTAAACAGTGTAGTGCAAATATGCAGTTATGCAGTTGGCAGTACAAATGTTCAATGAAAAGCAGTAATATTTCCATGTATAGGCTGTATACAGGCTGTATAATATAATAGACATATTATAATAATAACAACAACAGCATAGTCATTATTATATATAGTTAACAGGATAGTATATATAACATACAATATCATCCCAACTAGACAACATTACTTTCTAGCCACACCATTTTCTTGAATTGCTACCACAGACTAGCATTAGTTATAAAACACTGTACTCAACATCACTGAACCGTCCATGTTGTCTACAAGGTGTTCTGTGTTCTAGCTTATACCTTTACTAAGCTAACATTAGCCCTACTGCAAACACTACCTAACATACATTTTTGAAGACTGCACTCTATCATCCTGTAAACAAGTACTGAACACTGACTCTTTGTCAAAATGTAAATGATTCTAGCAGTCCTGCATGCGCCTTCAAAGCAGCTGAGGAATATCTTTTGAGACACGATCTTAAAAAGTCATAAATTTAGGCCTATACAGCAAAGACTGCACAACCAAGAAAGGAGACACACAGGAGATACACAGTTGCAGAGCATGTGACAGTAAACAGGCATGTGAGGTCCCTGTCTGAGGAGTTCATGTGGGAGACGGTGTTTGTATAGCTAGGCAGATCTTCTGTCTCCTTCCTCCAACTGTAAATATGGCCTTTTGTAGATGTGGTAAAGAATAAGATACAGAATGACCCTCACACTTTCAAGAAGTGAAACGCTATCACCCAGCCCACAACTGTACCTTCCTCTCACTCTCACTCTCTCTCTCTCTCTCTCTCTCACACACACACACACCCACACAGTGGGGAGTCCGGGTTGCAGCATTGCTGGAAAGGACTTCTGTTCCTTCCGTTTCACCAGCAAGAGGAAAAAACACAATTCTTCCAAAAATGGCCTCTTACACACAAACACACACAGATCAGAGGCCGTCTCACAGTAGTGAAGCAGAACATTCTACTGAGTCTCCTCCAAACCTCCAAGAGTACAATACTGCCGCTATGCACACAGAGTACAATACTGCAGCTATACACACACACACAGAGTACTATACTACAGCTATACACACACACAGAGTACAATACTGCAGCTATACACACACACACAGAGTACTATATTACAGCTATACACACAGAGTACAATACTGCAGCTATACACACAGAGTACAATACTGCCGCTATGCACACAGAGTACAATACTGCAGCTATACACACACACACAGAGTACTATACTACAGCTATACACACACAGAGTACAATACTGCAGCTATACACACACACAGAGTACTATACTACAGCTATACACACACACAGAGTACAATACTGCAGCTATACACACACACACAGAGTACTATACTACAGCTATACACACACACAGAGTACAATACTGCAGCTATACACACACACACAGAGTACTATACTACAGCTATACACACACACAGAGTACAATACTGCAGCTATACACACACACATAGAGTACTATACTACAGCTATACACACACACAGAGTACAATACTGCAGCTATACACACACACACAGAGTACTATATTACAGCTATACACACAGAGTACAATACTGCAGCTATACACACAGAGTACAATACTGCTGCTATACACACAGAGTACAATACTGCAGCTATACACACACACACACACAGAGTACTATACTACAGCTATACACACACAGAGTACAAAACTGCAGCTATACACACACACAGAGTACAATACTGCAGCTATACACACAGAGTACAATACTGCAGCTATACACACACAGAGTACAATACTGCAGCTATACACACACACAGAGTACAATACTGCAGCTATACACACACACAGAGTACAATACTGCAGCTATACACACAGAGTACAATACTGCAGCTATACACACACAGAGTACAATACTGCAGCTATACACACACACAGAGTACAATACTGCAGCTATACACACAGAGTACAATACTGCAGCTATACACACACAGAGTACAATACTGCAGCTATACACACAGAGTACAATACTGCAGCTATACACACACACAGAGTACAATACTGCAGCTATACACACACACATAGAGTACTATACTACAGCTATACACACACACAGAGTACAATACTGCAGCTATACACACAGAGTACAATACTGCAGCTATACACACACAGAGTACAATACTGCAGCTATACACACACAGAGTACAATACTGCAGCTATACACACAGAGTACAATACTGCAGCTATACACACACAGAGTACAATACTGCAGCTATACACACAGAGTACAATACTGCAGCTATACACACACAGAGTACAATACTGCAGCTATACACACAGAGTACAATACTGCAGCTATACACACACACAGAGTACAATACTGCAGCTGTACAGACCGAGTACAATACTGCAGCTGTAGAGAGACAGTGTACAGTACTGCAGCTATAGAGAGACAGAGTACAGTACTGTAGCTATAGAGAGACAGTGTACAGTACTGCAGCTGTAGAGAGACAGTGTACAGTACTGCAGCTATAGAGAGACAGTGTACAGTACTGCAGCTATAGAGAGACAGAGTACAGTACTGCAGCTGTAGAGAGATAGAGTACAGTACTGCAGCTATAGAGAGACAGAGCACAGTACTGCAGCTATAGAGAGACAGAGTACAGTACTGCAGCTGTAGAGAGATAGAGTACAGTACTGCAGCTATAGAGAGACAGAGCACAGTACTGCAGCTATAGAGAGACAGAGTACAGTACTGCAGCTGTAGAGAGATAGAGTACAGTACTGCAGCTATAGAGAGAGAGAGTACAATACTGCAGCTATAGAGAGACAGAGTACAATACTGCAGCTGTAGAGAGACAGTGTCCAGTACTGCAGCTATAGAGAGACAGAGTACAGTACTGCAGCTATAGAGAGACAACATGCAGTACTGCAGCTATAGAGAAACAGAGTACAGTACTGCAGCTATAGAGAGACAACATGCAGTACTGCAGCTATAGAGAGAGAGTACAGTACTGCAGCTGTAGAGAGACAGAGTACAATACTGCAGCTACAGAGAGACAGTGTACAGTACTGCAGCTATAGAGAGACAGAGTACAGTACTGCAGCTATAGAGAGACAGAGTCTAATACTGCAGCTATAGACAGAGTCCAGTACTGCAACTACAGAGAGACAGAGTACAATACTGCAGCTATAGAGAGACAGGGTACAATACTGCAGCTATAGAGAGACAGAGTCCAGTACTGCAGCTATAGAGAGACAGAGTACAGTACTGCAGCTATAGAGAGACAGAGTACAGTACTGCAGCTATAGAGAGACAGAGTACAATACTGCAGGTATAGCGAGACAGAGCACAGTACTGCAGCTATAGAGAGACAGAGTACAATATTGCAGCTATAGAGAGACAGAGTACAGTACTGCAGCTATAGAGAGACAGAGTACAATACTGCAGCTATAGAGAGACAGAGTACAGTACTGCAGCTATAGAGAGACAGAGTACAAAACTGCAGCTATAGAGAGACAGAGTACAATACTGCAGCTATAGAGATACAGAGCACAGTACTGCAGCTATAGAGAGACAGAGCACAGTACTGCAGCTATAGAGAGACAGAGCACAGTACTGCAGCTATAGAGAGACAGAGTACAGTACTGCAGCTATAGAGAGACAGAGCACAGTACTGCAGCTATAGAGAGACAGAGTACAGTACTGCAGCTATAGAGAGACAGAGCACAGTACTGCAGCTATAGAGAGAGAGAGACAGAGTACAATACTGCAGCTATAGAGAGACAGAGCACAGTACTGCAGCTATAGAGAGAGAGAGACAGAGTACAATACTGCAGCTATAGAGAGACAGAGTACAGTACTGCAGCTATAGAGAGACAACATGCAGTACTGCAGCTGTAGAGAGACAGAGTACAATACTGCAGCTATAGAGAGACAGAGTACAGTACTGCAGCTGTAGAGAGACAGAGTACAGTACTGCAGCTATAGAGAGACAACATGCAGTACTGCAGCTATAGAGAGACAGTGTACAATACTGCAGCTATAGAGAGACAGTGTACAGTACTGCAGCTATAGAGAGACAACATGCAGTACTGCAGCTATAGAGAGACAGAGTACTGTACTGCAGCTATAGAGAGACAACATGCAGTACTGCAGCTGTAGAGAGACAGAGTACAGTACTGCAGCTATAGAGAGACAACATGCAGTACTGCAGCTATAGAGAGACAGTGTACAATACTGCAGCTATAGAGAGACAGTGTACAGTACTGCAGCTATAGAGAGACAACATGCAGTACTGCAGCTATAGAGAGACAGAGTACTGTACTGCAGCTATAGAGAGACAACATGCAGTACTGCAGCTATAGAGAGAGAGTACAGTACTGCAGCTGTAGAGAGACAGAGTACAATACTGCAGCTACAGAGAGACAGTGTACAGTACTGCAGCTATAGAGAGACAGAGTACAGTACTGCAGCTATAGAGAGACAGAGTCTAATACTGCAGCTATAGACAGAGTCCAGTACTGCAACTACAGAGAGACAGAGTACAATACTGCAGCTATAGAGAGACAGGGTACAATACTGCAGCTATAGAGAGACAGAGTCCAGTACTGCAGCTATAGAGAGACAGAGTACAGTACTGCAGCTATAGAGAGACAGAGTACAGTACTGCAGCTATAGAGAGACAGAGTACAATACTGCAGGTATAGCGAGACAGAGCACAGTACTGCAGCTATAGAGAGACAGAGTACAATATTGCAGCTATAGAGAGACAGAGTACAGTACTGCAGCTATAGAGAGACAGAGTACAATACTGCAGCTATAGAGAGACAGAGTACAGTACTGCAGCTATAGAGAGACAGAGTACAAAACTGCAGCTATAGAGAGACAGAGTACAATACTGCAGCTATAGAGATACAGAGCACAGTACTGCAGCTATAGAGAGACAGAGCACAGTACTGCAGCTATAGAGAGACAGAGCACAGTACTGCAGCTATAGAGAGACAGAGTACAGTACTGCAGCTATAGAGAGACAGAGCACAGTACTGCAGCTATAGAGAGACAGAGTACAGTACTGCAGCTATAGAGAGACAGAGCACAGTACTGCAGCTATAGAGAGAGAGAGACAGAGTACAATACTGCAGCTATAGAGAGACAGAGTACAGTACTGCAGCTATAGAGAGACAACATGCAGTACTGCAGCTGTAGAGAGACAGAGTACAATACTGCAGCTATAGAGAGACAGAGTACAGTACTGCAGCTGTAGAGAGACAGAGTACAGTACTGCAGCTATAGAGAGACAACATGCAGTACTGCAGCTATAGAGAGACAGTGTACAATACTGCAGCTATAGAGAGACAGTGTACAGTACTGCAGCTATAGAGAGACAACATGCAGTACTGCAGCTATAGAGAGACAGAGTACTGTACTGCAGCTATAGAGAGACAACATGCAGTACTGCAGCTATAGAGAGACAGAGTACAGTACTGCAGCTATAGAGAGACAGAGTACTGTACTGCAGCTATAGAGAGACAACATGCAGTACTGCAGCTATAGAGAGACAGTGTACAATACTGCAGCTATAGAGAGACAGTGTACAGTACTGCAGCTATAGAGAGACAACATGCAGTACTGCAGCTATAGAGAGACAGAGTACTGTACTGCAGCTATAGAGAGACAACATGCAGTACTGCAGCTATAGAGAGACAGAGTACAGTACTGCAGCTATAGAGAGACAGAGTACTGTACTGCAGCTATAGAGAGACAACATGCAGTACTGCAGCTATAGAGAGACAGTGTACAATACTGCAGCTATAGAGAGACAGAGTACAATACTGCAGCTATAGAGACAGTGTACAGTACTGCAGCTATAGAGAGACAGAGTACAGTACTGCAGCTATAGAGAGACAGAGTACAGTACTGCAGCTATAGAGAGACAGAGTACTGTACTGCAGCTATAGAGAGACAACATGCAGTACTGCAGCTATAGAGAGACAGTGTACAATACTGCAGCTATAGAGAGACAGTGTACTGTACTGCAGCTATAGAGAGACAGTACAGTACTGCAGCTATAGAGAGACAGTGTACAATACTGCAGCTATAGAGAGACAGTGTACTGTACTGCAGCTATAGAGAGACAGTGTACTGTACTGCAGCTATAGAGAGATAGTACAGTACTGCAGCTATAGAGAGACAGAGTACAGTACTGCAGCTATAGAGAGACAGTGTACTGTACTGCAGCTATAGAGAGACAGTACAGTACTGCAGCTATAGAGAGACAGAGTACAGTACTGCAGCTATACAGAGACAGTACAGTACTGCAGCTATAGAGAGACAGAGTACAGTACTGCAGCTATAGAGAGACAGTGTACTGTACTGCAGCTATAGAGAGACAGTACAGTACTGCAGCTATAGAGAGACAGAGTACAGTACTGCAGCTATAGAGAGACAGAGTACAGTACTGCAGCTATACAGAGACAGTACAGTACTGCAGCTATAGAGAGACAGAGTACAGTACTGCAGCTATACAGAGACAGTACAGTACTGCAGCTATAGAGAGACAGAGTACAGTACTGCAGCTATAGAGAGACAGTGTACTGTACTGCAGCTATAGAGAGACAGTACAGTACTGCAGCTATAGAGAGACAGAGTACAGTACTGCAGCTATACAGAGACAGTACAGTACTGCAGCTATAGAGAGACAGAGTACAGTACTGCAGCTATAGAGAGACAGTGTACTGTACTGCAGCTATAGAGAGACAGTACAGTACTGCAGCTATAGAGAGACAGAGTACAGTACTGCAGCTATAGAGGAATAGCGAGCAAAATCTAATTTAACTCATCTCATTCAACATATTCAATCTCTCCAGTTTTAGTTAGACCAACATTACTTCAGAGAAAAACTTAGATTGCCTCGTTTACCATAGGACTCACTGACTGCAAGCATATGACATCACCACAGTGCGACGATGTTGGCCTATTCCTATGGACATTTTTGTCTATTTGTCATGGTTTTATATAACAACAAAAAACATTTCCAGTGTAATTTGCAATAGTGGTGGACATGTACGCAGTTTTAAGGCATACAAGTCTTAATAGTCAGGGTCCCTTTTTAGCAAAGTCTGACCAAAAACAAGTTTTAAAAGAACACAGAGTGTTTTCTGCTTGCTGCTGAAGGTAGCAGTTGTGATCATATAAGTGTGATTTAATAAACGGGTTAAAATCTCACCGTGTATTCTTGGCTGAAGGGGATCTGCCGAAAAAGAATGTTTCAAGTGACTGACGGCTTTGTGCTCCACCTCCAGGGAGTCAGCAACACTTCTCTGTGTCAGCAGATCCTCCTTCACTGCCAGCCTGAGTCATTTGATCATTAACACGGCAGCATGAACGCAGCTTATGTCACATGCTATCAGCTGGCATCAGTATGTTGGCATCAGTGTATGAGTACAAGATAACGAGCAACGTATCGGCACGATAGTCAATACCAGTAACCGTACGAACGCATCACTAATAATTTTGTAGAACTAAATATATAAATATATGTATAAATACATACAAAGTAAACTGAAAACTAAACTCACTTATAATTCCTTAAAGGAGTTATACTAATAGCACACTTAGAATAAACTTCTTTCTGTTAAGGATTCAGTGATGAAGGCTCATAGGCTGTTGTACAGACTGGGGGAGTGGAAGAGAGGGTGAAGGAAAAAGGGAGTGTGTGTGTGAGAGAGAAAGACAGAGAGGGAAAGAAAGGGAGGGAGAGGTCCACAGAGAGATATAGAACAGGAGAGACAAATGGAAAGACAGTAAAGTATTTATCCTCCGTTCACCCCATGACACAAGCATGCACACACAGTTTTTCTCTGCTGTATTCTTCCTTTCCCACTCCTCCACTTCTGCTCTCCTGAGTCCTTTCCTCCTATACAGTCTATCTCTTTCTTTCTCCCTCCCTCTCTCTCTCTCTCTCTTTCCCTCTCTCTCTCTCTCTCTACTTTGGTATAAATGAGAGTGTTTATAATGATCCAGTCAAATTCAGTCACAGCCAAAAGCTTCTGTTATTAATACTGAATATAAACACTCGTCCAGAGCTCACGCGCACGCACACACACACACGCACACACACACACACACACACACACACACACATGGCCTGACTAACTGGCACACTGAAAGCCGTGCTAAATCACTTCTGTTAGTATCTGCTGCTGTTAAGCTCTGCTGAAGTGAATTCCAGAGAAGGCCTTGCATGTGCAGACACACACAGACACACATCCTCACACCTCTGACCCTGGTCGTGAGTCAGTGGTGGCCTGGAGAAGTGTCTGTCCTGTAAAACGTCTGTTTTTTCCTGTCGTCCATGAGCGTGACGTGTCATGAGTGTAACGGTCAGGGTAGTGTGGACGCCGCCACAGCTGGACTGCCTTTCTGGGCCAGGAACACTGTCACTGGATATAAAGTCTGTGACTGATGCTGTTTGACACATACTGCCGGCTAACAGGGGCGACCCGGCATGATGTGTGTTCAAAGCCTGCTGCCGCCAACAGACTGAATGAAATACAGAGAAGCAGCGGGACTGTTTTCACTCTGCATTAAATCACTTAATAATATTTACTAGAACCTTATCAATACCCAAAATTCAGAATTCAATTCCATATTGTGTGCCATTACCCCAAAGCAAAACTTTGCTGCTACAGCAAAAGTAATGAGTGGTGATATGTGTGTATATATATATATATATATATATATATATATATATATATATATATATATATATATATATATATATATATGCAGTCAGAGTCATTATTTTGTGTGGATCATTCTCAGCACAACAGTGGCACGCCAACCTGGTCATTGTCTAGTCCTTCATCAGCGACACTGTTGGCTGGATGTTGCTGGTTGGTGGTCTATTCTCAGTCCAGCAGTAACACTGCAGTGTTTAAACACTAGCTGTGTCTGATCCACTCATACCAGCACAACACACACTAAAACACCACCACCACTACGACCACTGAATGGTGGTCCTGTGGGGATCCTGACCATTAAAGAAACGGGGTAAAAGGGGGTGTAAGACTAAAGTCTAAAAGTGTAGAACTACAAAGTGCTCCAATACTAGCGCTGTGTATTGGCAAGAAACTGGTGATACAATACGTATTGTGATACAGTGGTCACGATTAAAAACATTGAGATATATTTCGACACTGCAAGCGAAGTGATAAATTGTGATTTCTCAAACACTACTATTAAAACACCACTGTACGAACAGGTTTGCCAATGCTTACAATAGCATTGCGCCTTTGTGCTGCTTGTTAATGTTGGAGTGTAGTTGAAAATGGATTACAACACTGACATCTAGTGTTTAGAAATTTAAATACAACACACACAGTGATTCACTGTCTGCCAGGAATCTGTGTATCAATACTGTGTTTTTGAGAATTGATACAGAATCACTAAACATAATATCCCAATATTCGATATTTCGATATTTTCTCACACCCGTATCCAATACGGTAAGTGGAGCTGATAAATTGCACAGATATTGTAGAAACAATTGTTGATTTGTGTATATATTCCAACAAGTAAACTACTATTTGTGACACAGAAAACAGATTTAAAATATAAAAATAAATGTATTTAAAAAGTTAGGACTTTAACTAAGTTAGGACATATTCGGTTAGTTAAAGTGGATAGAGTTAGACTGTCGGTATCAGTACTCTGTATGAGCCTACATTTATGGATCTGTAGGAAAAAAGTGGTACCATTGCATCTCTACTTCATAGGGTTATAGTCAATCATCTATATCAGTGAAAGCAGCTCTACTGTTATTGGACAACCAAAGTAAAGACCAATAACACAAAGGCCTGCAGGCCAACGTCATATCTAAAAAACAGCAGAACTACAGTCGTGGGTTCACAGGATATATTCAATCTGTTGAAGCTCAGGCCTTCTTATGAAAGTAAGGGGAACCCACAGTGTGCGAGTGTGTCCTTGAGCAAAGCTTGTTCCCATGGTCAGAGAATAATATCAGAAAAAAACTCTCATCCAACAGCTGCTGCTGTGAGCAGACCGGCTGAACATGGGGGAGGAAGCCGAGGAGTCAGTGAGTGAGAGAGAGAGAGACATGAGGGTAAGAGAGTGCAGGGAAGGAGACAGATTTTGAGACAAGTTCACTCCCTGCTGCTCATAGCTCACTCCATTGTAGTTCCTCAATGCCCACCGATCACTTCCCGGATCAAATGTAAACTCAAACAGTTAACGATGGCATGAGGAAACGCTGCTTCTCCTGGGAAAAGACCCTGAATCGGTGTCGCTCAGTACAAGTCAAGAGTTCCATTCCCAAACCCCACGCAAGGAAAGAAAAGTCTGTCCAGCTGTCCCATCCAGATCACTCTGGGTCTGCCAACAACAAATCCAGTCACTGCTAGAAGTTCAGCAGCTGCTCACATCGAAATATTAAAAGTGGAATTCCATCCGTTTCCACATAATTCTGTTGTTACCATGTAAACAAAGTTATTCCGAGTGGCCTGATGTGAAATGGCTTGTTATTGAGATACTTCACCACAGACTTCTTTACAGTGGTGGCGTTGGGAACCAACACAATGTCTACAACACAAATATAACTATTTTGTTTACTGTCCAAACCCGCCAGTGAACATACACGTGACCTGAGTTTTTATATATATCATGTTGATGATGGAAAAATGCCATGAAGGGATGTACAAAAATACTTTCTAGGTCAAATCTCAGGCATCCGGCAGCAAATTTGTATCTACTTCACGTAACAACTTATTAGAATACATTCAATTCTTCAGACGTCCCCGTTTCTATCACCACCACTGTGACCAGGTTCGACTCTCTACAGTGGAGCACTTCACATCCAGCCACCCTAAATGACTTTGTTTTCTGTTATGCAGACATTTTTTTTAATTGGTTGGAATTAATAGCCTATAATTGTACCATTCCTTACATTCTTATTTACAGAGTGTATCCTCTTTAATCGGTGCTATTTTGGTGCCTGTTTAAACCCACATCTAACACATGCACAAGATTACACAGAACTGGCTCCCACAAAGACATGACTGGCCATCACAGTGGCAGAATAATGACACGCATTTTAATTCCTCTTTGCAACTGTCTGCACCGCAGTAGTTTCAAAAGGAAGTGAAGGAATTATTGAAGTTTGATGCCTTCTTCCAACCCTAATGCCCTAGATACTCTCAATTCATTCAAGTTCTCCGTTCAATCACTCTCTGCAGGTCCTGCCATCACTTGTTTCTCAGACTGCCTGACAGTTGTCTTGCCCATAACAGATATGATGTGATGTTGGCTGCAAACCAAAACCATTCAAGACCTGCACACTTTCACAGCCGACCAGTCCTAACCAGGAGTAGGACCACCGACATGACTGACCAGAGGTTAGAATACGCTGAGCCTGCCTAAAGGTTGTTCGCAAGTGACGTCACACCACTAAGTTGCCATGGTGCGAATTGCAGCTGGAGTTCACACCATGGAGTGCCGTGTGTCCCTGACTCACTGAAACAGTTTGTGTGGGCGGGGCCAAAGATGTCAGCCCTGTGATTGGTTAGGAAATGCTTAGGGAAGCAAGATTAGGACCACCCAGGAGACAGAAGAGATATATAGTGAAATGTATGGGTAGTTTATTGGTCACTCTGGAACCGGAATGAGGAGGGGGGGCTGATTTTAGAACCTTTGGGTCTTTAAGCGAGTAGGTAAATAAGGTCTATGTCACCATCAACATCACTACAGTCATGGACTTGACTCCTGACGTCATCTGTACAGCCCTTATGCTGGTCAGGGCGCTTTCTGGACACAGACGTGGTATAAGCTTTAGTCGGGAAGAGAAGAGAGGGAGTGACTGACCAGAGGTTAGAATACATAGTGCATTTGTGCTCTGAGCAGATGACGCTCCTCGAGCCTATAGGTTGTTTGCAATTGACCCCATGCCAATTAGTTGCTATGGCGTGAAGTGCAGCTGGAGGGCAGGAAGTGATTTTCCACATAGGGAGCTCCATCGTTTATGGTGGCTCAAAATCAGTTAAACTAAAAAACCACGAGGAGATTTTATCAAGTATCAAAAGTTGTTGTTGCTGAGAGTGGAAAACGATCCTTCTGCGGTCAGGACGAGCGACCAAATTAGCTTTCTGTTTAAGTTTTGAGTTTCTTGGTTAAATTTAATGGTGCGTCTTTATGACCAGTGCACAGTCACAGCACCCACAGACCAACTATTCACAATACAGGACTGGCTCCGAGCCAAGTCAGCTTTTATTTAGTTAACCACCTTAAACGCTGCAGCAGACACCAGGCTAGGATAGAACAGAACAGCGGGAATAATAAGCTGAGTATTGTATTGTGTACAGCTGATCTGCGGGTAAGCAATGATGATTTAAAACTTAGCATTAAGGTAAGTAAACAGACTTAATGACGAGAGGTTGAATGTTTGTTGCTGGTTAATCCACAGGTTGACCCAACTGTTAACAAACAAGTTGTACCTCAGTATCTTAACCATTTAGTTAAAATCTCCTTCCATAATGTCAGAATCATGTGAAGCATATGCGTTTATATAATATTTTATATATTATCCATCTGTACCATTCTCGTAACGCCATAACGTCTAAACTAACACAGTATGAGTTCATGCCCGTTCCAACGTCATCAGAATGATGTAAGTGAAAACAGCCTGTTGAGGTATTTTGAGGCAGGGCAGGCCGACGTTCAGCAAGCTAATGTCAGTAGTTGTCTCTGCAACACGATGCACGGTCATCTTTGATATGCCATCAAAATGGAGATTTTTTTCACAGTCTGTTGATAATTTGAGTTCATTTTGTTTCATGTTTTTGTAAGGTTGTAAAATTTCACATACTGCCCCTTTAAAAACCGAGAGCTGTGTGGGTGTGGCTAATGAGCAGCTTGATTGACAGCTCTCTGTTTAACACTCCTAGGCTGCGTCCGAAATCGCCTACTAGTCAGTAGCTACTAGATTAGAGCCTGTACGTACTGCTCGAGTGACAGACCAGTAGGTAATTTCAGTAGGTGAGTTTTAGTAGCCACACAATCTCGGACGTACTACGTCCTCCATATTGCCAGCATCCTGTGACGCAAGACGCCAGACCACTACTAGTCATTTAAAAGCCCCGTTTACCGACAGATTTAAATGCTTTTTATGACACTGATCTGCGTTTTTGTCTGAATATGTACTCAGACAGTGTCGAGCTGTAACTCGGAGAAGACGAAATGGGAGGAATGTAATCATTGTTTACCTCAGCAGTAGCGATAACTTCTGTAGCGGCAGTTCACTAGTCGTAGCTACGTACACACAGCCGACGTTCTGCTTTTCACTGTTTTTTCCTCCACTTTGAATTCATCTGCAGCTCCAGGTGAATCATGGGTAGCTCAGTGTGCTGTGTTCGCCTACATAAAAATGGCTGCTGAGTATTCGGACATACTAGGACATATTCACCTACCGAGTAGTAGGTAAGTAGGTGATTTCGGACACACCCTAGAACTACAGAACTACATTCATTATACAGCTTTTGTAACAGTAAATGAACAAAGAAAAAAAGTGTCACGGATGAAGAGACAAAAAGACACGCAGAAGGACGAAGCAACATGTGATTGAAGAAATGGATGAACAAACAATTTTAAGTAAGGATAAAAGAGTTTAGAGGCTTCACGCAGGTACAGACAGGTGGTCTTGCTTAGCTTTGGAACATGCTGGGTCAGCTTTAGCTCACTGAGTGCCTCTGACTCTGAAACAGTTTGCATGGGCCGGCCAGAGACATCAGCCGTGTGATTGGCTAGGAAACGCTTAGGGAAGCCTTACCCAAGATTAGGACCACCCAGTTTACATAGAGAGGAGAGACCTATAGTGAAATATATTCATTTATTGGTCGCTCTGGAACTTTATTCAAAATGAGCGGGGCGGGCTGAGTTTAGGTGCTCTGGGTCTTTGAGCGAGTAGATAAATAAGCGATCTATGTCGCCATCAGCGTCACTACAGTCATGGGCTCGACTCCTGACGTCATGTGTGTGTGGCTCTCACGCGGGTCAGGGCGCTTTCTGGACACACAGACACGGGATGAGAGTCAGTCACGGAGAGAAGAGAGGGAGCAGCACAAAGCTGCCTTTCACCGACAGCCGCTCTGAAGACAGCGGCTCTAGAGCTACCGAGGACAATAAGCTGTGGCGTGGCGCGTCATCACGCTGACGTAAAGGGTCCCTGCAGCTACGAACTGCTGTCACTCCGGAATTTCAGGCGAGAATTCGAGTTGAACGAGTTGTGAAAGAACAGTTTCGCCGCTTTGGCCACACTTCTCTATGCCGGGCTCACCGCTTCCGAAACTTCTCTCTGGTCAGTGACAGAGCTGTCTTTCATAAGAGAGATGGGTTTAGAGTTTTCGGGTAAACACAAACATGTCTATCAGTATGTGGGGCTCACTGCTTCTGTTCTATCTTCAACTGTAGAGCAAACACACCAGCGCGCGCGCACTAGTGAATCCGAGCCTTCCACCACCGACACCATTCACTCCACACAGAGAGCGGAGAGTGAACTTCGCCTCAAGACTATCACACGATAATCTTGTGCGTTTTATTAGCCGGGTTGTCATAAAACTCGCTATCAGTTCGCTGGAAAGGCTAAACCACATGCTTTCTGGAGTTAGCTTCTTACTCTTCGAGTCCCAGAAACAACTCCAGCTAACCTGAGACGCCAGAGTGTAACGGCTGCACCATTTAAGGTGGAACAGGGGAATTAGAATAAGAAGCTAACCTCAGCCACCTCTTTCTTCAGGTTTAAGCTCAATAACGGGCTCATCGTTATCCTGCGTGACGGTTCAGCTCCGTGTCAGACAGATGCAGGTCTGGACTGAAGTCTGTGTGAAGGGAGCTGATACTCACACACTCCGCTAACTGCGTGAGAAGTTACTCACCGGTCGTCGTTGGGATTCCCTGCATTGTGTCGACAGTACAGCGGCTGCTCTCTCGCTGTAGTCTGGCTCTGTTTACAGTGTCTTTCTTTCTCTCTCAGCCGAGTTTTCCTCCTCACGCGGAGCCGCCGCTGCTTCTGCTGTCCATCTGCTCAGCTGGTCGAAGTGAAGAAGCTGCAGCTCCGGTTTCCAAACAGATCTCTAAACTGGGTCACGGCTGCTGAATCGCTGTCTGCAGACTGCACCGAGTTTTTTTTCCTTCGTTCATTCAGGCATCGATCTGTTCGGTCTTCCTCCCCTCTTCCCCCGGCTCCCTCCGTCCGGTTTCCTGTAGAGAACTACTGCTGGAGTTCTTTCCCCCTCTCAGTCACTGGATCCCTCCCACTCTTTCTGTTAGACCTCATATCTCTCTCTCTCTCTCTCTCTCTCTCTCTCTCTCTCTCTCTCTCTCTCTCTCTCTCTCTCTCTCTCTCTCTCTGAAGTTCTTGAACTTGTGACAAGTGAATATTAACAAGGTTATATGTAGTAAAAAAAGTAAAAAAAACCTCAATTTTGCGGTAAATAAGAAGAAGGCATCGACTGTTATGAGGTGAGAACTGAAACTCACTGACCACTTTATTAAGTCCACCTCCTTGTATCTACACTCACCACTGTCCATTTGATCAGCTCCACTTACCAACATAGGAGCACTGTGTAGCTCTACACTTACAGACTGTAGTCCATCTGATTGTCTGCATACATAGTTAGCCCCCTTTTATCAAGGTGTCCCAAAGTACCAACACGGAGCGGGAGCTATTAGAGAGACAGATCATTCTCAGCGCTGCGATGACACTGACGTAGTGTGTGGTGTGAGTGGATCAGACACTGCTGGACTGAAAATAGTCCACTTACCAGCAACATCCAGGTTTAAGGGGGAGAACTACAAAGTGCTCCTATGTGGTAAGTGGAGCTGATAAATTGGACAGTGAGTATAGAAACCTAATGAGGTGTAAATTTTACTAGCAACAGTCGAAGGCAATTTTATGCCTTTCATTTCTTGTAACTGGTGGTGTAGTGGTTACCACTGTCGCCTCACAGCAAGATGATCTGGGTTTGATTCCTGGTACGGCCCGTTCTGTGTGGAGTTTGCATGTTCTCCCTGTGTTTGAGTGGGTTTCCTCCCACAGTCCAAACACATGCATGTTAGGTTGATCGGTCACTCTAAATTGCCCATAGGTGTGAGTGTGTGTTGGCCATGCGCTGGACTGGCAACCTGTCTATGGTGTACCTGGACTGGCTCCAGGATGGATGTATTTCTAATAACATTTTTACTCGTTTCAGTTCAATTCCTGGCAAAATAGACAAATTCTACAATAAAAGAACAATAATTTCTTTAATGTTTTAATAAATTTACAGTTCTACGAAAGACTACTTCATTTGGTAACAAGCAATTTATCTGGTTTTATTTGAATGAAATATAAATAAATTGGTAAAGCCTTAAGCTTTTTTATATTGAGTGTAATTGTAGTTTAGAGGAACAAAAGCAACATTTCATGTTAATTCAAACCTTAAGAAACTTCACCGTCTGGCCTCGTTCACTTTTTATACAGTACTTAAAGTGCCAGAATACCTCAAGACATATACACTACAGAATATTATACAGTCTTTAAACAGCTGCTCATATAATATTACTTCTCTGGCCAGCAGTAAAGATTTCTATGTGGACTCATGGCAGTAACTTGCCTCACTTACAGTATGTCCATCTGTCTGCGTTTATACCTTTACCAGCTCTTCAGTAGACGTTTATTAAATGTCAACAGGAAAGTGTATGAGGACACTCCCCAAGCTTCCTTTGGTCCAGTAGGAGGAGGAGCTGAGTCTATTCAGTCATGCCTCATTAGCCTTTTATAGCCGGCATGGTGCCCACGTGCCTCACACATGTCGCCCAACGCACCAAACAATAACAGCCTGATTAATAACTTCTTATCTGGCCAGTTGCCATGTGTTTATCTGAACCCTGTCCAACACCATCTGTCTGAAGGGGCAGTCAAAACACTTGAGTGTTACCCCTTTTGCTCTACACAGATTTTACAGAGGTTTCTCTTTTTTGGGCATATAAAGGAGTACAGCACCTCATTCAGATTCATTTGTATTCTTTGAAAAGAATCCCCCCCAAAATCTGCCCTATAAAATAATTAAGATTCAGCAATAGTGATGTGAATTTAATGTGGGTAGAAGCTCCTGCACAGAAATATAATACATGAAATGGTTATGAATACACTATATGATGCGTAAGACACTAGGCTTGTTCAGACTGCCAGCCCTAATCCAAATTTCTAGCATATTCAGATTGTATCTAGATTGATTTCAAAAGTCTGGACAGCAAAAAAACAAACAAAAAACATACAAAATCCCATTTTTGCTAATTGGATCCAAACTGCACTTGGAAATGGTTTGAAATGGAATTCCAATTTATTTCTTAAATCAAATCCTGTGAGATGACTGTCCACACCGATATTTGCAAGTGATCAGATTGGATTTATGTGTCCAGATATCATCAATTAATCAGCATGAGTTGCTTTGGTAATGACGTAGGCAACAGTACTACCGTGGCAAATCCCAGCACCTCCTGTGAATTTGATATAACCGTTTTGTTCTTTGTTCTTAATTTGATAATGTTTATACCCTTGTGTCACTTTTAATTTGAGGTTCTTTGTTGCCTCAACAGTTTAAAATCAACTAAACAGGGCCAGTGTATCTCATGGACATGGTCAGAGTATTCAGATCGAGAAACATTTGAAAAAATCCAATCGGAAATGTGGTTACTACGCCTTCATCACTGTGGACAGTCATCTCAAAGAATCTGATTTGAGAAACAGAGCCTAACACAGCCAATGTTTTGTGATGAGATTGAGATAAACAGTTGGCCTAATATTCATTGGTGGAGGAGTACATCTAGGGTGTTGTAGGGCAATATAGTCCCCAATGAAAGCTTTATTTAGTTTTTGACTCACTACTGTTTTGCCATTATCAAATATTATATAACTTAGAAGACAGATGTAGGTTCACTGGTAAATTTCTTGTCAATTAAAGATTTTACATTAAAAAATGTAATGATTTTGTTTACACCCCAATGATTGAAATGTGATGATTTTCATTTATCATTACTTTGGTGTTATATGTATATTAAACCCAATCAATAATTGATCACTAAAAAGAAATGTGTTGGTTTGATTGTGGAAATCAGTGAGGCTGTATTAACTTGACCTTCTGAATCGGCTATAAAAGCTTTTCAACATTAAGAGTTGAAGCCTGTATCATTCAGTGTCTCTCCAAAACAGCCTTTTAGTGTGGCACGTGCTTTAAACACTGGATATCTAGAATTTCTAGAAGGTGAGATCTTCCGTTTTCTGCTTTTTCTTTCATGTGTTTGAAAGTGTAAGGTGATTAAAAGCTCTTCAGGATCAGCCGTATGGGGGAGTGAAAGCAAAAATGCTCAGCAGATCAGAGGATATAATCTGTATTCACACTGAAGGTCTTGGCTTGTGTCTGCCTCCTCTTGTCCTCCCTTCATCTTACTCTCTATAGAGCTGTGAGGGCTGCTCTAGCCCATGCTGCTACGCTGAATGGACAGTCCATTTTTCTCTAGTATGAAGTCGCCCGGTCCCCTGTAGGCACAAGTGCACAGTTGTATTGCTGTTTTTAATTGAGCTGTGCCATTGCTGCAGCAAAACAGAGCCTGCCTTAAAGAAGAATTCCACAGATTCAGTCATTGAGATGTGAACAAAGTCATTCAGAGTGGTTTGTTGTGAAACACTCTGTTCTAGAGAAACTTACCAAATCAGTGGCGGTGATAGGAACCAGACTTCTGAAGAGTTCAGTGACTGTGAAAGCGTCCCCACAGAAAGATGGTACATGCCTGAGACACTGTTTTATGATGAGACTGAGATAAAGGTTGGCCAAAAGCATGTTATTTAAAATCCATTCATGCAGCGTGTCGTAAGTGAAAAAAGAGCAAAGACAACTTCATTTTTTTTTTGTTGCATTTGAGTGCATAAACATATTTCCACAACAAGCCAACTGATTTGCTGTTTTTATTGATGGGAAGGATATTCTCCATAAAACATACCACATTAAAGGACAATTATCTAAGATTTTTAGTCTGAATATCCCAAAATAACAATAATTATAAAAAAGGGTGAGTTAAGAACTATCCAACACATTTTTAAAACCTGTAAGAACAGTAAACGTTACGAAATAAATGTAATTGTTAAGATATTAGACATCCCAAAGTTAAATAGTGAACAGTCGTCAGTAGAACTATGTTTATTAATAGAAGTAAGCACATTTCTACATATACAATGCACCAAGAACTCAAAGGATTGGGACTAAATAGCTGTGTGACCATAAGGAAAACACTTGTTAGTGAGGCTAATTGGGGGGAAAAGGATTTAATTAGCAAGGGAAATAAAGATTGGACCTTGGAGCAATTTAACAAGGTCATGAAGTTTAATGAGCCCAGATTTACCTAATTACATAGTGAAGAGTGCATCAGGGTAGGAAGTGTAAGGGTAATCCTTGCACCCGTCATTCAGTGTTCCCACTGTACAAGTCTCTGGAGGCAGTGATACGATCTGGTGTTGCTTCAGTTGGTTGTGGCAGTAAAATAGAGTTAGCAGACTACCTGAACGTACTGAATGACCAGGTTTATCAGTCGATTACTACTTCCCCAGTTGCCTGGACGTATTCCAGGACGACAGTGTCAAGATTAATTGGGATTAGATGAAAGAGTGGCTCAGGGAACATGAGGAATCATTTTCACATGTGAATTGAACATCACATGAGTCCTGACCTTAACCCCATTGAAAGTCTTTGGGATGTGCTGGAGTAGACCTTATGGAGTCATTCTAGCCTCTTGCAGTCAATACAAGGACCAAATGGCCAAATATTAATGCCACTCTGGGCAGAAAGAAATGTTGTGATGTTGCATAAGGTTGTTGAAACAATCCCACAGTGAATGTTCGCTGTAATCAAAGCTAAAGCTATTAGAGAGCGAGAGTTGTTTTTAACTGGGCAGCATTTCCTTCTCGTTAAAAATAATGCTGACTTTGCATTTAGGAATAAAACATTGAGCCGGACCTTCTTTTTGAGTCTGTGCACACAACGTTATTACAAAAAGACGTATGAGGTAGTTAAAAAGAATCCAAACTCCTCGACCCAACAACTTTTAAATGATGATTTCAGGCGAGACTCAAGCACAACATGGTTTAGCAGTTTTCTCCTCACTCATTATTGCAGCCTCTTCTAATTTGAACTAAACCAGTAGTGCTGCTGTAGTGATGTCTTCCCCTTTACTGTCAGTCATATGCATATCGTCACTGTCCAATAAAAAAAAACTGCAACTTTACAGGAGAGACCAAAACATTCTTTATTTTTAATGGAAGTCAATGGAACCAGAAGTTTTTCCAAGCTATTTTGGAGCATTTCTATTGGTCCGTTCATCATAAAATTCTCATACAATGTAAATAGCAGCTGATCCATTCGAATGGAATGAAAAAATTAAAATCGACAAAAATGGAGATACCTGTGTTTCTTTGGACAGTGATGATATATATCTGTATGTATGTAATTAAAAAAACTTTTAAAGGTAGAAAACTGTCCTAAGTTTGGCCTTTGTGAGAAAAAGTACACACACACTTATTTTTTTTAAATACACTGTGTATGTGAGCTGGTGTATCATTTTCAGTGTGTCTCTGGCTGCGAGTGTGAGACTGAGATAAGGACAACATTAGACATGAGGATTCGAGGCAGATAGCGTGATAGTGGAGGGTGTGTATGTGCTCTTGTTAATGATTTGAAAGTCTTTTGGGAACTGTAAACACAAAGACACACAGAACTTGTGCAGAGAGATAAGAAAAGGCTAGCGCGCTACTCACAAGAAACACAGCAGTGAGCCATTAGACACGCTTCAGGTCAATGCTTTTGTCATGAGACACACAGTGAATGAGGCAAATGGATACAAATTATGAGCAGGACGAGTTTCGGGTTTTTGTGCTGAGTGTTGCTGAATGCATGAGACTCACCATCAGCTCTCATTAGCTTGTGAACTTGCTGGCCACCCATTCAAAGCTAAGCTGTTTGTTTAACCCTTTCAGTAACGTAGTGGTACGTTCTTCCAATTATTGAACCCGTTCTGCAGTTTTCAGGATATTGAGATGATTTAATATATGTGTGTAGTTATAGTCTGTTTGGGAGCTAGCTAGTTAAACATACAAGACAGCTCAGCTCAGTATGACAGGCTAGTGTGGTTACTCTTTAAGGCTGTGTCTGCCTACATATCATTTCTTTTGGTCAGTATAAGAAATAGCTCTTGTGAGACATGAAGTCATGTTCTTGATATTGAGGTAAGCAAGATAAAACTAATACTGATAGTGAGGACTGTACACCAGCATCACAGCTCTCTTGTCCTTAAACTCTCAGTTGACATTCTGTTGGATAGTTTATCATCGGTCATGCTTTCCTGTCGCAGTACCTTATTTTGGCATATAGGCAGAAAAACTGTGATAGGGGAGAAAAAAATCTCACCCTTCCCCCAACAGATGTCATTGTCATACAGTCTGCATCCTGATGTAGTGATACTATAAATGTCCTGTGTGTCATTTTCAACTACTTTGTTTCTTTTGTTTGCTTCTTGCAAAAGTTGTTAAGTAACTCTTAACAGACTTGCTTATGTTCTTTCTGACACAGGCATCAGGATGTCTACTGCTGTTTTTAGCTATGCAACATATGATTTTTGTCCATTAATAACACTAGCTGCGTCACAAATCCAAGATAGGCTGCATTTCTCAGCCACTGATAGTGTATCTAAAACGTTTGACTGGTAGTGTACTAAAACGTTTGACTGGTAGTGTATCTAAAACGTTTGACTGGTAGTGTACTAAAACGTTTGACTGGTAGTGTATCTAAAACGTTTGGCTGGTAGTGTACTAAAACGTTTGACTGGTAGTGTACTAAAACGTTTGACTGGTAGTGTATCTAAAACGTTTGTCTGGTAGTGTACTAAAACGTTTGGCTGGTAGTGATCTAAAACGTTTGACTGGTAGTGTACTAAAACGTTTGGCTGGTAGTGTACTAAAACGTTTGACTGATAGTGTATCTAAAACGTTTGGCTGGTAGTGTACTAAAACGTTTGACTGGTAGTGTACTAAAACGTTTGACTGGTAGTGTATCTAAAACGTTTGACTGATAGTGTATCTAAAACGTTTGGCTGGTAGTGTATCTAAAACGTTTGACTGGTAGTGTATCTAAAACGTTTGACTGGTAGTGTACTAAAACGTTTGACTGATAGTGTATCTAAAATGTTTGGCTGGTAGTGTATCTAAAACGTTTGACTGGTAGTGTACTAAAACGTTTGACTGGTAGTGTATCTAAAACGTTTGTCTGGTAGTGTACTAAAACGTTTGACTGGTAGTGAACTAAAACGTTTGTCTGGTAGTGTACTAAAACGTTTGACTGGTAGTGAACTAAAACGTTTGTCTGGTAGTGTACTAAAACGTTTGACTGGTAGTGTATTAAAACGTTTGACTGGTAGTGTATCTAAAACGTTTGACTGGTAGTGTACTAAAACGTTTGGCTGGTAGTGTACTAAAACGTTTGACTGATAGTGTATCTAAAACGTTTGGCTGGTAGTGTACTAAAACGTTTGACTGGTAGTGTATCTAAAACGTTTGGCTGGTAGTGTACTAAAACGTTTGTCTGGTAGTGTACTAAAACGTTTGACTGGTAGTGTACTAAAACGTTTGACTGGTAGTGTATCTAAAACGTTTGACTGGTAGTGTATCTAAAACGTTTGGCTGGTAGTGTACTAAAACGTTTGTCTGGTAGTGTACTAAAACGTTTGGCTGGTAGTGTATCTAAAACGTTTGGCTGGTAGTGTACTAAAACGTTTGGCTGGTAGTGTACTAAAAAGTTTGACTGGTAGTGTACTAAAACGTTTGTCTGGTAGTGTACTAAAACGTTTGACTGGTAGTGTATTAAAACGTTTAACTGGTAGTGATCTAAAACGTTTGACTGGTAGTGTATTAAAACGTTTAACTGGTAGTGTATCTAAAACGTTTGACTGGTAGTGTTATAAACGTTTGGCTGGTAGTGATCTAAAACGTTTGTCTGGTAGTGTACTAAAACGTTTAACTGGTAGTGTATCTAAAACGTTTGACTGGTAGTGTACTAAAACGTTTGACTGGTAGTGTATTAAAACGTTTAACTGGTAGTGATCTAAAACGTTTAACTGGTAGTGTATCTAAAACGTTTGACTGGTAGTGTTATAAACGTTTGGCTGGTAGTGTATCTAAAACGTTTAACTGGTAGTGTTCTAAAACGTTTAACTGGTAGTGTATTAAAACGTTTAAATGGTAGTGTATCTAAAACGTTTGTCTGGTAGTGTACTAATTTGTTAATCGACTACTTTGAGAGATTACAGTATAGTTAGTAATCCAATCACCAAACTGTAGAACGTGGTGTGTTTATACTGTCGCTGTTGGAACAACCTCAGAAGACGCAAACAATGTTCTGATTTTGGAGTATTCCTATTGGTCCGTTCATCTTTAAATTTTCACACAGCGTCCATGGCAGCTGGCGATACAGGGATTTGTTCCAACAATGACTCCATGTGATGTTACAGAAAGGCGGGGAAAATAAGCTAGCTGCATGTTTTTATTTATTTTTTGGTCAAAACGTGTTCTGGGGGGATTTTTAGGACTTTAACAACAACAGGAATTGACAGATGGTGGGCACTCAATTTCCTTAAATCACTGTTTGTGATGGTGGTGGGCTCAGAGGCTCATGGTGCGCTTGTGTATATATAACGTGTTCTCTAAGAGACCTCCTTCAGGGTCCACGTGTATGCTGACCATCATATGACATGACAAACTGAAAAAGAGGAGTCTTTGTATTACACACAGTCATCACTGAGTAACAGTAGGCAAGAAGCAACATTCACAGCCCAGGCTGTACGGTTGGCCATGCAGTGTCACCTGGTGGTCATTACTAGAGTTACAGGAGATTAAAAGCCTGACTGTAAAGTCACGCTTGGCTCTGCACGCTGAAAGAACTCTCTCCGTGTTTTTGCCAGCGGAGTAGACGCGGCAGTGACCCTGATTTGGGTGCAGTGATCTGGAGAAGAGGAGCTTCCTCAAAGAGCTCTTTATGCAGAGCAGATGGATGATGTAATGGGCGAACAAAGGGGCAGCTTTGAGACATTCTCTTCATCCTTTACGCTTGATCTGCAAAACTGAGTTTCAGAAACTGGAAAAAAGTTTCATGAAGTACGTGTGTGAAACACGCTGAGAGTCTACATTGCTATATACAAGTTTAGAGGAATTTGTTATTTGAATCTCTTATACAGTTCAGACTTAAGCTAGATTATAAACTAGACAGCAAAATTATCGATATCGATAAATATCGATATATAGATAGATAGATACTTTATTGATCCCGAAGGAAATTTATTTGGAACATGAAAGTGTAATATAACAACATTAAAACAATATTTATGCTTGTAAATATGACACAATCAACTATCCTGTTCATTCATATGAAACACTTAAAATACAATGTATACAGTTGTGTTTTGGTCACAAAAGGAGCACATATACTAATGGCTGTTATTATCATCACTACGACTCAACAATGCATTACACACCCATAATACATCATGTGCTGTTATTTCTCTTTAATGTCTTTTATGCCTTGAGAATTAATCATCACTTTGGAAATACAAGGCATTCAGGATATATGAGCCTGTTTCCAAACAAGTTGGGATGCAGTGCAAAATGTGAACAAAATCAAAATTTAATTATGTGTATATCATTAAAACTTATATTAAGTTGAAAATAGTATACAGAGCACATGTCAAACGTTAAAACTCAAAAACTTCATTGGTTTTTGGAAAATATATGCACATTTTAAATTTAATGCCACATTTCAAAAAAGTTGGGAGAAAAGTAACAAATGACTGATAATGTAATGCTAAAAACACCTGGTGGAACATCTCACAACTAATAAGATTAGTCAGCAACAGATCAGTAGCATGATTGACTATAAAACAGCTGGTCAGAGAGACTGTTTCAGAGTGTTTCTGTAGTAAACATGGGGAGGGGTCACCACTTCATAACATTTCTCAACATGAAATAGCAAAGAACTTGGAGATTTCATCTGTGGTATAGAGTTTTGTTAAAGGAGTCTGAGAGTGAGGGACAAGTCTCAAACTACTGCTGAATGGTTGTTATCTTCGGGCCCTCATGCTTCCTTAAATGCAAGTTAAAAAGAAGTTGCAAAGAAGAACCCAGATAAAGATTTTGCCACCTTCTCTGGACCCGAGTTTAAGGGGTCTTGTGCTCTGATTAATTAAAATTTGTAATTCTCATTGAAAGGCATGAAAGCAGCGTCCTCTGGGTTAAAGAGAAGGGGTACCATCCAGCTCGTTATCCAGCTCGTTAGTGCACTTGGCATGTGGGGCTTACACATCTGTGTAGACACCAATAATGGTGAACGATACATACAGGTTTTAGAGGAACATATGCTGCCAGCCAGACTACATCGTTTTAAGACAAGGCCTTACTAATTTTAGCAAGACAGCCAAACCTCATTCTACATGTAATACAGCAGCATGGCTCTGTAGTAAATAAGGGCGGGTGCTAAACTGACTTGTCTGCAGTTCACCCACTAAAAACATTTGTCACAACTAAGGAGACCCCGAACTGTTGAGCTTCTGAACCTTTTATCAAGCATTTCCTGAACGCTTCTTTATTTATTTATTTTATTTTTTATTTGAGTTGCACTTGTTTTACAACAGTTACAGGACTTAAAACACAGAAAAAAAAACGCAATTACAGTTACATTCAACATCTAAAATAAAAACATAATTCAAAAAGAAAGAAAAAGAATAAGAGTAGACCTACTGACAAAACAGACATCAAATATTAATAAGTAAAAAGGATCAGTTTAGACCACATTATTTATCTAATTTCAGACAGGGGACCAAACTTGCCAAAACTTGCTGAACGCTTCTCTTAACGGCAGAGTGTTGTTAAAAGAAGAGGTGATGAACCCAGAGGTCTCAGTTCTTTCAAAAAATGTGGACATATATTTTTTAAAACCAAAATAATCTGATATGTTGACTTTTCAATTAAATATATAGTTTAAATGATTTGCACATCACTGCATTCTGTTTTTATACACACTGTGCACAGCGGCCTGACTGTTTGGGAAACGAGATTGTACTTATAATCCAAAATGGCCGGTGAACCTTCATGTCTACTTTGTTGGAGATGCTACATTAAACTCTTAAGACGCAGCGTGTTTCTCTAGAATGGTGTATTTCGGTACTGTATGTCCTTGAGCACCCTGTATGTACCGCTTTGACCTCAATGGAGCGGAAACCTCCTCCATCATAAAACAGTTACTGAGGAATAAAGAAGTTCATTTTGCTGTAACAACTTTCTGTAAAGTAGCTTTTAGAAACATTGAACTTATTAGACGTTCCTTCACCACCACTGTGAACCGTTCTGACTCAGCAGGGCTCTGTGCAATGAAGCACTTCACATCAAACCACCACAAATGACTTTGTTTACATTGTAACATTTTAATTATGAAGAATTTCATTAATGTATCGTCTGTGCAAACTGACCTGCTAAACAATTAGCAGAAAGTAAAGAAGCTGAAAAAAACATGTTTGTATGTATCTAGAATGACAAAAAGTGACCAGGTGGGAACTGGGAAGTTTCTGACTTCTAGGAAAAAAGTTATTTAAATGTTCTGCAATCTCTTAGTTCCCACTCGGAAATACAGAAGTCTCAGAGTTGTTGATTTGTGATGATACAGTGTTTGATTTGGGGTATTTCTATATGATGTTTGTGGGTTTGTGGTATAACTGAATGGTTAAGACCTTCTGTGCAAGTCTTATGATTAAAGTTTAAATGTCACAATTTCATGCTTTCGATGTAGAGATGGAGCGATCAGCGTTTTTGAGGCCGATTCCGTCACCTTTCAGCGCGATTGTCCAATTTGCCAATACCGATCAGGGGCGGGTCTTTATGCCACAGCAGGGCTACATATAGTTATTAGTGCAAGCAAGTCATGAAACATGGTCTAAACGTGGTTATCTAGAACTATAAACTCAATCACTCTGGCTGTGGTTCCTTTAGCTTTCTGGCTGTTGCTGCTGCTGTACTGTTCGTACCGGTCAGATCTGGTCTGCACGGTGTTCTGGGTTATTTGTTTTGTGCTAGCTGTGCGTGCTAGCTCTGGTGTTTGCTGATGCTCACTGTATTCAGCTGCGTCGAAGATATGTTTTATGGAGCTGGCCAGAGGGGGTTTCATGGACTGCCCCTCTTTCTGGATGAAACGCTAGCTGGTTTAACGCCATCGATCGGCTCTCTGGATCGGCTAAACTGGAGAAATATCGGCCGATCACATATTTTAATTAAAAATCGGCCAATACGGATACATATCAATCCTTCCATCTCTAAAAATAACATGAATCCTATTCTGAAAGTAGTAGATACTTAAGCTTGATTTAGCTTAGTGAAGTACTGAGTTGTCAAAGCAGGTATTAGATGAGAACTGTAAATAATACTGGATATCACAAGGAAAAGCTTGGAAAGGGTTAAACAAGCACACTGACACATGTAAAAGCACTACTTATTGTATTGCTACTGTTAGAATAAGTTTTTTTGAATCAACTACAGCACATTTTGTCATTCTAGATACATACAAGATACATTCTTTGCTCTCTGCTAATTGTTTGGCAGGTCAGCTTGCACAGATGAAACACTAATGTTAATATATCCTACATAAAAGAGAATCCAAAACCTGGATTGATTTCAGACATGGTCCATCTCTGAGCTATGAGATGCAGGTACTGTGTAGGTAATGTCCAAATCCCTAGTCCCTCAGTTTACATCCCTGCACTGATCAGATCACAAACTCTGCAATCATAACCTCGTCACTAAGAGAGTGTATATGCATGTATCCAGATGCAGTTGGCTGTCGTGTTATCTGCTTCAGCGGCATATTTAATACGACTGAGACTTCACGCACTGCTTAATCAGCGGCATGTCAACAGTGATTTCCTGTGTTCATAGATAAGAGCTCAAAAGCATTGCTGGGTAAAAGAAAGCTGAAGTGTTGGTAAGCAAGGTTAACATAGTCCACGTCTCTGCTCACAGTAGTTATTTGTGCGTTTATTTGAAACGGACACAAAATAACCTAACAGAGGAAATAAGTTGTTTGTGAGCAGTTCAGATAGGGCAGAAAGGAGGGGAGGCTGTAGGAAGTAAACACCTCTGCATTCTGGAAGCAGCTTGTAGCTTCAAATAAGCAAGGCATGGAGGAGTAACTATAGACTTTAGCTCTGTCTGTATATAAAATGTGCATGCAGCCCTGGTTATGAAATATGATATTGAGCAGGTTTCCACTAGGACCCATCCTAGATTCCCTCACTGATACTGATGTCATATATATTAGAACAGACTCTAAAACTGAAGGCTTTGGTAAATGTTGTTGATAGGTGGCTCTACACATACAAAGAACACCAGCACTATATCATAATTAATATTTATTATATCAGCTGTTATTAGTCCTTATACGCCACAAAAGAATAATGCTAAGCGTGAACTAGAAGACTTCAAAAAACTAAAGTCTGACACTGTCATTGCAGTTTTTAGTTACAGACTATGATTTTGAAAAGACTGAGAATCTTGTAGAGTCACTATTTGCATGAGCCGAGACTAAAAGCTTGTGATGATATTAAACACGGTTGAGTTCAACCTAGCCTGAGCACTGTACACCGAACGATCGAGATGACAGGAGTGCGCTCCAAGACTCACCTGATTTTATCCTGACGTTGGCGGTGCTGGAGTGAGTGGATCAGACATAACAGTGCTGCAGAAGTTTTTTATAATGTTTTGCTGCCATGAAGTTCTAAATGGGATATGTTTTATGGTAAAATGTCTCACTTTCAACCTCTGATATGTGTTCTGTGTTCTAATGTGAATAACACATGGGTCTATGAGATTTACAAACCATTCCATTTTAATGTACATTCATTTACATTTTACACAACAGCCCAACTTATTTGGAACTGGGGGTCATCAATAAAAATCCATGAAAGTGAAGATATAAAGTAAAGGGTTTTGTTAAATTAGGATAAACAAAGGTTACTTATAAAATTAAGATTTCTTGTTCTATATATGATGAGAAGACTGCTTTAGCATTCAATTTCTGATAATGCTCAGTTATGAATTTTAAATTTATTTTATCTTTTAAACCAATAAAAAGAAATAGTGTTATACTACCCGAGAACTAAGGCCCATTCGCTTCACATCAAGTTTTGTTGTCTTGTTCTATACTATCCCAATGAAAAATATTTAGATGTATTGTTTTTGTCATTGTATGATGCTTCGTGTGTTAGGTGTGCCTCTAATAAAGGTGGTTCAGTCAAGATTTTGCTAATAGTAATAAACGTTTGCTGTATAACAGCCCAGCCTAACTCCACACTCCGATGAGAGGTTCTGAAACGTGTCCAACTTCTTCAAACACTTGGTGTTCCAGTATGTTACATATATGCACATCTGTTAGGATGATCTTACCATCCATAGCTGGGAAACCCCCTTCTGTCCAGCTTGGAAACGAATGCTGCATTCAGAACCAAGTGGGAACTGGGAAGTTTCTGACTTCTAGGAAAAAGTTATTTAAACATCCTGCAATCTCTTAGTTCCCACTCGGACATACAGACGTCTCAGAGTTGTTGATCTGTGATAGTGTTGGATTTGGTGTATTTCTATATGATATTTGTGGGTTTGTGGTATAACTGAACGGTTAAGATCTTCTGTGCAAGTCTTATGATTAAACTTCACACTTTCATGCTTTTCATATTATACTGTGCAAGTCTGAGGCCCCTAAGCTCAGTGTTTAAACCCTTTATCTTATTAATAAGTGTATGTTCACCAGTAGGAACAGCAGATATCATTAGAACAGATGGTAATAATCATACATACAATACAAAGTAACATAAATATCTTATTATGAAAGAAGTAGATCATGTCTTAAGCTCCAGTCTAAAGAACAAAGGTTAGTCTCAGGTTTCTCCTGGATGCCCCAGACACTGTATGAGTTTATTCAATTCCTTCAGCAGCAATTTTGATTTAGCTTAATGAAGTACTAAGTAGTTCAAAGCAGGTATTAGATGAGAACTGTAAATAATACTGGGTTGTTTCCACAAAGGACAAGCTCGGAAAGGTGTAAATAAAACACACTGACATATGTACAAGCACTACTTACTGTATTAATACTATTAAAATATTTAAAAAATAAAGTTTTTGCTGAGTAAATTAAAGCTTCCTGTCTGGAAAAAGCTATTTACATATAAAAATGTCTCAGAGTGCCTAAAGATTTTACACAGTGCTGTATGTAAAGCTCTGTCATGTTTTAATGTCATCAAAACACAGTTTTAATCAATAGGCAGAGCCTTAATCTAGCCCTGTCTCTGCAGTATAGAGGAGGGAGTTAGACTGGTGTGAGTGGTAGTGTTATGATTGTTTTCTTAGTGACAAAATGAACCATTCATTTATTTGTTTTAATAAAATAATATAATGTTGTAATCAAGGCAATAGAATTTCAGTCTAAAGTCAGTATAGTGTCCAGTTTGGCAGAATGATTCATACATGCACTGTTAAATAAATCAGGCTCTTTAACTGAACTGTAATCACATCTGAGAGGCTTTTATAAACACCCAGCAGCCCAATAGCTTACTGCGAGTATCTATTTTTACTCAAACACGTCCTTTCACAAATGCTTTTCATCCAAAGGTAGATTCCACGAAAGATCCCAACAAATAGAATGCTTTGCTGACTGACACTGATATCCACCAATCCATTTTTTTGGGAGACAACCAATGAAAACAAGACACGCACTGACGTTTTAGTCCCATTTATTGATTTTAACCAGCATGACTACCTTTACACAGACGGGGTTCCCCTCTACAGAAAACAAAACAACACTTTTTCTGGGTTAGTTCAGCAGTAATACGTCACTTAATAGCTAAACACATTTCTGTTTCCCCTATTTAGGTTTTTTTTTCTTTTTTTCTTCGTTTTTCTTTCCTAACCTCCTGAAAGTTCTACGTTTGTTTTCGGTTCTGTGTAAAAGTTTCCATGACTGAAGAAAAACATGCATATGACATTGAATTGGAGTTTTTTTCTTGTTTTTTTCTTTTTTTTCCTTTGCCACTAATCATAATGCACGTTATTGATAAAGAGTACAGTACTGCAAGACATTTCAAATAAATACCAACATATGGATGAAGTCATTGTTTTATATAAAGGTATCAAACTCTCCTCGCGGATCAATACTGGAACACAATATGACCAATATGTCAATTTCGCACAGCTAGTTGAATATCACAACGCTATCGCTTCCAGCAAACAGAAAACCTCATTCGCCGTTTAAATCAGCATCCTGAATTGCACTTCAATTTCTTTCTCTTTTTTTTTTCCCCCGAATGTGCTAATTGAGTTTACGCCTCAACAAACCAGTTGTGACTCTCATGGCACTGTTCAAGCTTGTTGATGCTATTTATGTTTTCTGTTTCCTGAAATCACAATGCTTATAAAGATTATGTAAAAAAAAGAAAAAAAAAAAAGCATAAAAAAGAAACAAAACCAGCAAAAAACGAAAAAGTGAGACTCCAAATGGACAAAAAGAGGACTCGCGTTCACACGTTTTTGTCAACAATACTATCGATACCACGTTACCTTTACCGAACAAAAGCTATAGATACACCAGTCTCCATCAGCAAAACCTGCCACACGGACGTGCGGTATCTCTCTCTCCTTTTTTTCTTTTTTTTGTTCATCATGAGGCAAAAAGATTCTGATTCCCACCACTTGATTAAAAAAAGACCTTTTGCTAAAACCCCTGAATTTTGCTAATGGGATCGCTGATCTCAAGAATTCGCCGCAACCTCAACGCTTTTATTCACCTAATGTCTAACAAAACACACTCTCGCGTGAACAGCTCGCACGTCTTTTGCACTTATTGCTGCTTCTAAGCGTCCTCTGAAGTAAGAAATGCTTTGTCAATTGCCTTACCTTCTGGAGAGGGCAACGTAAACGACAAAAACTCAAAGCTAGACTAGAATTCTCTCTTGAAATAACGAAAGGCACTACTGGTCAGAACGAAGAGGAAAAAAAAAGAAAATAAAAACAAAACAAAAAACATACGCGAAGAAACTAAATCAAACGGTGAGAGTGGGGTCCGCACCCACCGCAATTACTACTTTTGTCTTCTATTCGATGCCGATCCTCTTTTTTTTCCTCCTTTTCGTATCAAACGTAAAAACGGTGTACCGAGACTTGGCACGATAAACAAAGAGAGAATGAGAGCATTCCAATTTGGAATTGATTCGATTACGCTCGCGGAGAATTCGTGAAGTCAGCGATCCCTAGAAAGCTTGAGTAAAGAAGGGCAGGAAGAAAAACGGAACCCACGCTGGGTTTCTTTCCTCGCTCGTTTTCGTTTTCCCCGAGCCTGCTTTACCGTGATAAGCCAGAACGTCGTCAAGTTTCTCCACGTTCACTTTGAACTATTCCTAAGAATAATAAATAGACAAAACAAAGCCCAGCATCTGACCACCCGGGATTTAGTTTCAGAATATGGCAGTAGAACAAATGTAGACAAACACAATTTAAAAAAAACAAAAAAAACGACATTAAGTGATCATTATAAACGAAAACGATGAACGCTTGTGGATTCATTTCACAGAATACAACAGGACTGGTTTGCAATGTGAGTAGATTTGGATAAGTGAGTGAGTTTCCAGCTCTGTTCTTAGTATACAGAGTACATATATGGATAAACTCTATTACTATCAGTATATATGTGTAGTACATGGTATACTTGAACTGACTCACAAACCAAAGCACTACAAACCTTCCCTAGATTAATAATAAAGCGATATACTCCTATATTAAAAGTGCACAGGTTAAACAAAATAAAAGAAAATCATTATAAAAAAAAAACAAACAAACAAACAGGACAACGGCCTGTTGTAGTAGTGTCAGTGTAACTCCTTTATTTTTTTCCCGTTCAGGGCGGCCAATCGTAATTTTCATGGGCGGAGTTTTCCATGCTATGTGAGCACAGGCTTAAAAACAAAAAAAATTTAAAAAGATAACAAAACAAGAACTGTTAGCTACATAGTGAAGGTAACCTCACTATCCAGCGATCGTATTCAACTTTTTGTTTTAATCTTCCAGTGGCTTCCTTTGGGCTAAAACTTTACGGCAGACTTTGAATTTGTCGGCAGTGATGGAATGTCGACTTCCCAGCTCAACTAGGGGGGGCTGAACATTACTGCAAAATGAAACAAAACAAAGAAATAATAGAAATTAGTGTTACTGTTAAACGTAGCCGACTTTAAGATGTGCAGATCTGAAGCATGCTGGCAGCATGTCAACCGGGAAAAAGCCCAACGGTGAAAAGCCGTCATTAGTCCGAGAGCGGGTTAGTCACCAGAAGCCGAACGTAGACGCTTTAGTGTAAGCAGAACCGAAACAGAAAAAGCCGTTGGCTCACAAGTATCGAAACCCCGCCCGATTCTTGTTAAAGCTCCGCCCTCTCGGAAGCAGTGCCGAAGCTTCCAAGTGCATGCGAGTAAATAAACCTGGGCGCGTGTTATTGCATGCATCATGTGTTGCGCCAACCAATGAGAAAGCAGAGTGGAGACTTAGAGGAGTGGACATTGACATGGTTGTTAGTTCAGAACACTGAAACACATGAAATGGACTTAGTGACAAAAAGGAATCAGGTGAATCAATGTCCTCTGAGTACATGCAAGACAGAAACAAATAAAAAAAAAAAAAATAAACAAACAAACAGGCAAAATGTACAAAGCTTATTTCCTAAACACAATTCACAATTTCAGCCCAAATTCAAAATTCAGGGCGGCCCCCCCTCCCTCCATCAATTCTCTTGATCAGACAGAACGTCTCCCTGTCTGACGACCTTTCTGAAAGATCTAACGCTTCCTCCTAAGCCTTCTGTTGCTAACAGGATGAATGAAGGAACAGAAAAAGAGTGGTCAGATCCAAGCTGTGTGCGTGTTCATGTGGGTGAAGGAGTGTGTGTGTGAGAGTGTCTGTGTGTGTGAGAGAGATAAAGATGAGAGCGATAGCTTTGTGTCTGTTTAATACAGTACGTTATCTAAAGGCCTAACAAGGGCTTATATGCAGCACAGGCAAAGAAGCAGAGTTGAGGACTGAGGTCTGCGCTTCCTCTGGCTAGGAGGAAGCTGGCGTTTCACCTGAATAGGATCTCGTGATTAATACTCTTTAATCAATTTTATATATATATATAAAAAAAGAGTGATTTCCTCGTCCGTCCTCGACTCTGCTTTTAGTGTAATAAAGCTAAGTCAGTTTCATCGACAGCATTATAATAATCATCATCGTCGTCCACGAGATTATTAGTTTACTACAAGCCCCACCCTCTGGGTTTTCTTGTGATCTAGCCTAGCATTAGCTTGCAACGTTAAAGCTTTTTTTTTTCTGTTGGACGAAATGAGATGGGCTCCAGGGGACGTCTCGGGAGAGGAGACGTCTGGCCCCTTCACGGCGAATGAGAAATGGTAAAAAGCGCTGCTCTCCGTTCCCTCAGTACGCGACTCGAGAGGAGGTACACGACAACGTTGCGGGAACGTTACCTGTCGTTATTTAAAGGGAGCGTGATGAGGCATGGGGAGCAAGCTGCTGACAATCTACAGGAAGAGAGGTGCAGGAGAGGCGAGGGGAGGAGAAAGACGTTGGACGTGATTGGGGGTTGATGACGCGCGTACGCACACAGTATTAGAAACCTTACAGCTCACGTTCAGTAGCGAATGGAGGAGAGTGGGGGGGGGGGGGGTCTAGGGTTCAGACTCTAAGGACAGGGCTTTACGCTGAGAACATGAAGAGTTGCTGATAGAAGTCAGGAGACAGGCACTTGTCTATGGTGATGTCTGTTGTCGTTTTACTCGTTTTTCGTTTCGCTTTCTAAGTTGTGCTCTTTTTTCCGGACGCTCGGACCACCACCAATTGAACGATTTGTGTTTTTTGTTTTGTTGTCCTTTAAATCTGCCTTTCTGCGAGGCAAGGTGCGGAACCTGAGGCCCCTAGCTCGAAGTGCACTTGAATTTGAGGGAAAAGGGCTGATTTTTGTCGCCCCCTCCCTTCTTTATTTTTCCAGTGTTATGGCTATATAGAACCTTCTCCATGTTTCAGGGGGGACAGATTCATGGAGAGAAGCGTTCCTCTTCTTTAGCGTGTAGAGCCCTGTTTCGGATGTGCTCGGTATGGAGACGGAATGCTGGGATGTTCGAAGAAAGACGAGGGGTTTATTTTTTTTTTCGCAGCCAAGAATCCGCTAGCAATCGCATGCAAAGTAAAACTGAACACCCCCTCCCGCCCACCTCCGCTTGAGCGAGACCGGACGGAAATCGCCCCGAATTTGCTGGCAAACCCGTCTTTGTTAAACTTTTGTCTCGTTTCGTCTCGATTCGTATCAAAAATACTTGTGGTGCCCCCCTCCTCTACTGTCAGGAGAGGGGGAATTTGCATATTCATGAGTTTATTTTACAATGTAAACATTAGCCACCTGATTGGACAACGGGTTGCCGAGTTCAGGTTCTCCGGGGCAGGAGAGAGGGGAGGACAGAGAGGGCAGAAGGAACGGATTAGTGAGAAAGAGAGAGAGAGAAGGGGAAAAGGGAGGGCAGCTAGGTTTACGGCACAACCACGACACAACGCCCTCGTGGCTAGCTCTGACTAGCACGACTAGCGGTCAGGTCTGGGAACACACGCACACATCCGGATACGAAGCTGCCACTTAAGATACAGCACCAAGAGTACAGAAGGAAACGTACTGCCCTCTGTGGGGGGAAAACAAAAAAACAGGGTTTTGGCAGCTTTAAGCCAGCGCTACCGTATTAGCCATCTCCATTCGCATAGCTACTAGTACAATGGTAGGCATAACCATACACAGCCCTAAAAGACACACACACCGTACAGGTCAGCAGAAGAGCGAGCGAGAGAGCGCATGTGAGTGGGGCTTTGTACACTGACTCGGTGCCGTTTTGAACACAAACGGCAAAAGCTTTTAGTCGCAGTAGATCTTGTACTTCTCGCTGCAGAACACCACGGGCGTTCCCAGAAGGCCGTTGGGCTCACCGCGACCCCCGCAGGTGGCCGTGAGGCTCGGACTTACATGGGACTGCTGGGCGGGGTTCTGGGCGGACTTGGCCCGCGAGGACTTGGCGCGGCCGGCTCCTCCGCGGCGGGACTGCTCGTGGTCGAACTCGAGGTCCTCCAGGCGCTGCGTGAGGGCCAGCTTCTGCTGAATAGCCATGCGGAGGAGGGAGTTCAGAGTCTTCTTCTCGTCCTCGGCCGCTGCCAGCTGCCTCTGCATCTCGTCGAGCTGAGTAACGTACTCATCGCAGCTGGAGAGAAAGAGAGATTGAAAAGATTTGTTTGTTTATTACATTCGTCTTCCTTGTAACCTCCACGCTAGTTCTACAAAGGAAGAGAATTTGCTTCAGTAAGTGAACTCATTCATAAAAACATCATTCTGTTTAGCTCAAACAAGTTTAATTAGTGGCTGACCTCTGCTGAGGCATTTTAAAAATTCCCCTGTGTAATGGAGCATCCATAAGCGCTGAGTAGCTCCATATAATATTAAATATTTGCAAAGCTATATATTACCATGATGATCATGGATAGACTTACAAATGTTGTTCTCAGACTATCATTAACTTTTGTATTCTGGGCTGGCAGCAGCCAAGTATATTTACTTGACTTGATATCAACACTGAACCTATTTCATCCCTAAACTAAACTCATCTGACTAGTAGAAAAATAAACTTGATGCACAAAACTTTATAATATATGCTCCTATATAAAGTCCAGAAGTGGAGGAGAATGTCTTTTTTAGCAACTGGAAGTTTACAAGTAACTACCGATGTTAATGTTGCAGCCACGGAAGATTACCAAAGATTATTTTCTAGTCAACCTCCATAATGGAGCTTTTTTAAACGAATTTGAAACTAATTTTCTCCCCCAGGACTCTTTCTAAGTCTACAACACAGCAACACCTGTCCTCTTTAAATATTCTATATGAACTATGTGAATATACTTCACTTGATTTGTACTGCAGCAACCATTCCGTGCATATGCAGTTTCTGCTACTGTCCAGCAGAGGGCTCTGGGATTCATTAAAGTCAAGCTGAAATCAAAACTGACCTCTTTTTTTTTTTTTAACCTTGTTAGTTAATGCCCCTGGTTAATCAGGGGATGGCATAATTCTGGCAAGGAGAGCTTGTTTTTTAATTCAAAGCAAGAAAAAATTAAACATACATCACAAGCACAGCAGGGACGTCCCCTAAAGACCCAATTCCTACACTGATGGCAACCCCCACAGCAGATCTGTGGACTAAATTAGTTAACATACTGTGAAGTTACTATATTAAGAAATATAGTATGTTGTCATGTTCACAGAATGAAAAGGTCCGCTGCCTCTCTGATGTATTTGAATGCTTGGAGAACATTAAATGAAATATGAATGATCTTGTGACAGCCAAGCCACTAGATGGTGCTCCTGAAGTGTGAACATTCTACCAGTTAAAATCATGATTCAGGTTTGCTGCTAATTGTGTCAGTAGCATCTTAAACCACATCACATCATTTTAAACATCATTTGAACTCACAAGTGCATGCAAATACTGCCCCCCCTCCCCCTGCCACACTGTTTAATCCTATGATCTTCACCCTGTTAGCCAAACATCCTATGCTAATATATGCAGTTTGTATTGGAAGATTGAAAAGGTTATGTGTGATACAGATTAATAAGCAGTGATGACCACTCGCCTCTGAACAGTGCGCTGGCAATGGAGGGGTCTATAAATAGACAGTCATGAATGAAACGACACTCTCCATGCATCTCTACAGAGATACAGAGATACAGAGATGAGGAAAATGAAAGAGAGAAGTATGCTAATTCCCTGGAGTGTGAATCCAAACGCTTCTCTATTTCTTCCAATTTCTTCTTGAGGTCTTCCTGACCGGTGCCAGCGGCAGCATGTGGACTGTGTTTGGTCTTGCAGGTGTTGAAATATTCTCTCTACTTGTGCCTTGTACTGTCTGATTTGTAGGACATGCGTGAATGTGTTGGCTGTGTGACTGTGTTTACAGTTCAGTTTCCACGTATGGTCTGCAGGGAGTGATTGATACGCTTTATAGTAGAGATGGGACCGATTCGATACAATATCGGTATCGGGGCCAATTTTGAGGTAATTTAACGTATCGGATATCGGGCAAATGCGGCCGATCCACTTATCGATCCATTTTTTATTTCATTTCTATTTAGTTTTGCACATTATTTCAACTATTTGAAATCTTGTTAAAGTTGCTGCTGAAGCTGATACAATTTTCTTAATACTTGAACTGTTTAGATCATGCAGTCAGTCATATTGTTATTTGTAAATGCCTTTGGAATGCATTTATATTAAATGCATGTGTGTACTCTTCTAAGTGCTGTGTCCATTTCAGCCTCATTATGTAACCTTAAACATAGTACCAATGATAATAAACTAAAGAGCCCTTATATCGGTATTTGTATTGGTATCGGTATTGGCAGTTATATATCAGTATCGGATCGGAACTGAAAAACACTGGATCGGCCCATCAATACTTTATAGCTTTAGTAATGTCGTCATCCGCTTCCAACTGTTTTGAGTAACACTTAGAAGCTGCCATGTAACACTCACACAACAATGCCATAAATGTGTCATATGGTGTCACAAGCCGTCACGACTGATTATGTCCACTAATAAGGACAGTGTCGTGTTGCCATGACTGCTAATTGTCATGACCGATTTCATATGGTCATATTTTATAAACGACTATGTGTTAAAGTAGCCAAAATCTATAAAATAATATAAATAATTACTGAAATACAAGAACATTCCCCCCTAAAAAATTATCTTGGGTGGAAGTATAGAAGTATCAGGTTCAAAAACTACAAGCGTATTGAGTAACTTACACAACTGCAGTGGAGCATCAATAAGCACACAAAGGTTTTTAGACTATATTCTTCTCTGGCCACTAATGCAAAATGCTAAAGCTCTATCAGAGTTGTGACATAGCTGACGGGATGTAGTCACCAACAAAACATAATGAAATTAAATGAAATGGAAAGGATACAATGAACTATGGACAGTAAAACACTACAAAGTAAAAAGAAGATGGCTTTGCTTTCTCTTACACTTCAGTATAAGTATTATGATTTGAAAAGGGAGAGTATAAATCTATCAATATTGTGTATTCTATTAATTACTACCACCTCTGCATGTTACATGAGCCGCCAATACAATAAACATTATGACATTTACTAGTAAACGGTAATTACTGGTAATGGTAACATGATGTAATACTGAACAGAACCATGACTACTTATGGCAGCACATGGCCTCTGCTGTGACATGTTTATATATCATTACTCCTCTTTGTATGAAAAAGTGAAGAAAATGCTAATGTTTTCACGATACAGGCCTATTCGTGTTGTTGATCATCTTTTTCCACTGTTTCCTATCTTTGCTTTAGATAACTGAACATGTAGGGACTCCTCTGTGATACAGCACACCTCAGTAATTATTCTAAACAGTTACTCCTTTGCCCAGAGCTCGGCTTGACAAAACATGTAACCTACCTTTTACCAGTCGCCCAAGATGGAGCATCAAAGCTTCCCCACCCACTTGCCCCTAGCAGTTCTGAAGTTATTTAACGGACAAAGGATCTAAGGCATGTAGCGGCAGAGACACTCTGAGCTGGTACACAAATGAAAGTCTATTATTTTTACTTCACATTTGGTGTTCAGGTTTAACCTGATTATCATAATACACCATGTACCTTCAGCATCCACTGTATTAGAAACTCCTACCTTGTGTTTATATTAGCTGGCCACTTTACAAGGTCTACTACGTTTGTGTTACAGACTGCAGTATGTCTGCTGAGGCACAACTCATCAGCCACCCTCTACTCCGTTCATCACTGGTTGGCTTCTGACCAGGTTTTATTTGGGTGGACCATTCTTAGCACATCAGTAATGCTGACCCAGTAGCAGCACAGTTGTGTGCCATGCTGGTATGAGCACAGCAAGCTTGATGGATTTAAATGAATGTCATTGCTTGCTTGAGGGTGGTCCACCATCCAAAAATATCCAGCCAAGAGCTGCTCTGTGATCAGAAACTGATCCCTGATTAAAGGCTAGGTGACGGCTTTCAACACAAACTGTGCATTAACCCATACAGGACTATAACAACTGTAAACTAGCTAAGCGGACCAGTAAGATGTACAGGGCTCAGACTGGGTTAGGTGTAGTTTTTCAGGCTTTGCTATGTTGTAGGGGTGTAAGAAAATATCGAAATATCGAATATCGTGATATTATATTTAGTGATACTGTATCGATTCTCAAAAACACAGTATCAATACACCGATTCCTGGCAGACAGTGAATCATTGTGTGTTGTGTTTAAACCTCTGACCACAAGATGGCAGTGTTGTAATCCATTTTCAGCTCCACTTTAACATTAACAAGCAGCACAAGGGCGCAATGCTATTGTAAGCATTGATAAACCTGTTCATATAGTGGTGGGTTTTAATAGTAGGATTTGAAAAATTGCAATATATTACTTTGCTTGCAGTATCACAATATATCGCGATACATTGAATTGTGACCGCTGTATCACGATACATATTGTATCGCCAGGTTCTTGCCAATACACAGCCCTACTATGTTGTGCTCTCTCTCGTAACTTTATAGTCCCCAGCTGTCACCAGCCGCAGTCACAGCATGGATGATGAGAGGGATGTGTTGGGTTGGTGGAAAGGTCAGCAGATGCTTATTAAGCTCGCCAGAATTGTGTTTTGGCAGTAGCAGCAGTACGAGCAGTAATTCCACAAAAATATTTTAATGAATACTGTAAGTATATTACAGATGTACCAGAGTATCCCAGGCATGACCTTTTCTGATTAGCAACTGAAGCAGTAATTAACAAAGTAAAGAACTAAAACTGTGTCAATGATCATTTATCACCGTTAGTGCACGCAGGCAGGTTTGTGTGGGTTCTGGGCTTTAATTTTATGCCTGTGTGGACCTGTAGTACCTACTTTTAGTAAGATTTTCCAAAATTTGTTATGCTATCACTCAAATCCATGACAAAGCGTAAATGCTCAGTGATCCTAAGAAGATACAAAGGCCGATAACCATGTCTACCTTACGCAATAACATTTGAAAGAGTGGGCAGGGAACACAAGTATGAGCCAATAGCATTCATGTTTATTGATTTGTTTTGTTTATGGCTTGCCCTTACTGGCTATTGGTGAGCGCCTCTGGAAGATGCCATTGGCTGCTCAGAGTTTTATTGACTGCCTTACAGCCATTTCCCACGGGGCTGAACTTTGACCCAGCCTTGGTCTAGACGACCCAAACACACACCCTCTCTTGTTTGTGTGTGTGTGTGTGTGTTTGTGAAAGAGAACGAGCGTCAGTGCGTGCGAGGGTGTGTGTGCTAGTCGTCCTGGCCATACAGACACACACATCGACAATAGAGATCAGTGAAGCTCTATTAGCCACAGTGTTCCCTCGGGAACCCTTCCTTCCAAAGATGCTAGAGTTCAAATGGGGGTGGGCAGATTTTTCCCGGGAAAAGTGGGAGGTGGGGTGGCGGGAGGGGGGTCTTCTTTGTGTGTGCGCGCGCGTGCGTGTGTGAGAAAGTGGTAGAGAGAGATATACACAAAGTGGAGCAGCACCAAGGGGGTGGGCGGGGTTGTATTGTGAGGCATGGCACCGCATTCAACACAGAGAAAAGAGCTGCACGTCTACAAGGGATTTAAATGCACACAAGCCCCTCAGCTGTTCACAGGCAACAAGGGAAAAGTAGCATTGCCCAGAGATGAGGAGACAGAAGAAAGAAAGAAAGAAAGAAAGAAAGAAAGAAAGACAGAAAGAAAGAACTCTTTCAGCTCAGGTGGTGGTCAAGACCAATTTCTCATGCAGCTCCATTATTTAAGAACAGCATTCCACATATAATATACATACTTTTAAGCTAATATATGCCTGGAACTGTCGTGGCTCTGTTTTTACTGATTGTGTTGTTATTTTAATTTGGCATGTAGTGTTTTTATCCTTCAAATGCTTTGTAATCAAAATGAAAAGCTATTTGAACATAAATGGAATAAGCAGATATAATAATAAATGTTATTATTGTTATTATTATTATTATTATTATTATTATTATTATTATTATTATTATGAAAGAAAGAAAGAAACTCATTTCATCTTGAACTAAATTTTTTTCATTTCCATGGCTAGACATGTTCAGGCAAGTCTGAAACAGGGAGGGGTATCTAACACACACACGCAGTTTCCTCCCTATCCCAGCCCCCAAATGTGTAGTGCTCTTAAAATACTGCATAAGAGCCACACCAGACCTCCATACCTTACATTCTCCATACAGCTCTTCTGTAGTGGTACAGAATTATTAGCATGATAAAACCCTTTCAAACAAACCAGCACAGCATCCTCACTGCACCATCCACTGACCTTCTGTCAGCACTTACAGACTCTCCATCAGCAGATTAGCAGTGAGAACTGATTCCAGAACAGTACGTGTCGTTAAGAATGTATGCACTGGGATGGTGGGAAATTGGGCTCTGCTTGCTTTCTAAAAATCCTCTAATTAGCATAGTAATGCCAGGCCCCTCCTTTATTGGGTCTATGTAAAGCTTTCATATGCAAAAACCAACCAATCAGAGACCTTGCCATTCATTGTTTTGACATGAGGCTCAGATGGGGTTATGAGAAATCTATTCTGTAAAAATGGACTGAGAGGTCATGTGGAGAAGTGTGTGTGTGGTGTGTGTACATGTCTGAGAATGAGATGTGATAGGATTACTGCCTAGATACAGCTAGTTAGTGTCTATTTAAAATGGCAGTTTATTTGAATCATGCTCACAGATGCTAACATGACTAACATGTTTTAACAGCCATACTTAATAAACAGTAAGATACACTGTATTTACATAACGGCCCGTAGAGTAAATTGCCGGACATTTGTTGCATATATAACCCCTCACGCAAAGAGCAACTGGCAAAAATTATATTTGAATGGAATTACTTTTAAGCAAGAAGTACTGTTAAAAATACAGTTTTATGAAGGATGTCCTCCCTAGTGATCAAGAAAACAATACTCCAGTTTCAGGGCATCAAAATCTTTCACAGAATTGATTCATAGCTTAAAAAGTTATTCACAACGTTGATTGTGGATATTAGTGAATTAAATAATACCCATTGTTGGTAACAGTTTACTGGAAGGCAGCATAAGCCTATCATCCTAACTAATGTAAATATCGAAAATATCGAATATGGGGATATTATGTTTTGTTATACTGTATCAGTTCTCAAAAACACAGTATCGATACACAGATTCCTGGCAGACAGTGAATCATTGTGTGTCGTGTTAAAAAAACTCTAACCACTAGAAGGCAGTGTTGTAATCTGTTTTCAGCTCCACTCCAACAATAACATGCAGCACAAAGGCGCAATACTATTGTAAGCATTGACAAACCTGTTCATATAGTGGTGTGTTTTAATAGTAGGATGTACTATATCGCTTCGCTTGCAATATTGCAATATATCACAATATATTGAATCGTGACCACTGTATCCTGATACCTATCGTGTCGTTAGGTTCTTGCCAATACACAGCCCTAAAAAACATGCTTTAATTTTTATTCCAGTTAGTTAAGAAAACAGGTTATAACATCTGACTAGCAGTGTGTGTTAGAGACCTAACTGTCATTGTTTGCCGTAAGTTGTAAAGTAGAGCCTGTCTGCTATGCTTATTATCCCTGGCTACAAAATAACTTGAGTATCTTGTTTATTCTTAAGACCCTCGTGTAACTAAGGTGACGCCTTGACATGGGAAAGCCTGACCACGCTTGGTCAAATGACATGTTTTGTTGATTTTCTAAGAGAAAATGAGTTAACACAACAGTAGACACCATCACTGGTGCTGGAGCTCTGCTTTTCTGTCTGCTCCGGCTAATTCACTTCCTCAGAAATTCTTAAATAGCAGCATCAGATGCATTAGTGTAGGTATATGAGAGGGCAGCATGTTAGATACAGGGCTAAACCAAAGTGTGCAGGAAAGTAGGAGGAGCACCCCCGTACACTGAACTCAGTTTACATGCACAAACAGCTACGTAAGGAAAAAGAAAAATCTAAACAAGCGTAATAGGTCCCTTTAGGGCATTCCATTCGGAGAACAAACTTCAGCTCATTTAGTGCTTTATTACTATTTATTTACTGTCAAAGCTCAAAGTACACGCCAAAGGGGGAACCTTTCTCAGCTGCCTGAAATGCCTCAATGGAATTCCAGCCCTTTTCTCTGCTACAAGGTAACACAATCTCGTAATGCGATCCTTATTGCCCGCCTCCTGGCACAATTGGCACGCTCTTACACAACACACTGCAACTACTTGAGGTTCTAGCACTTTGGCAGTTGACCAGTCAGTATAGAGTAGTTTAGCTGACCAGTCAGAGCTCTAAAGACACAGGAGCTCTAACTGGGAATTTTAGACAGAGGGTTGATACAGTTGTAAAGTATGAGAAATCTTTATATGAAAATAATATGGGTTTGGAACACTGAAGCATGTAAATCTATTCTAGGAGACCTCAAAAATGAAATTATGAACATTGAAAATGCATAATATGATAATAGGTCCCATTTCACATATTCACATTTCTGTATTGTTTAGTCTTACAAACGCTAAGTGTTAGCCTTCAGTTTAAGGTCCTATCTGTCAATACATTGTCACTTACTAATATCATCTTGTTGATGCAAGCTATTCTTCCTATACCAGTAGAAATACGGAAGTACTGCTTTTTATGGTTATTTAGTGCTGAATGCATGTATTATGAAGTCCCAATGTAGGCAGCCTTCAAACAGCCTTGCAGCCTACATAAGAGTGCAGTGGTGTGTGTGTGTGTGTGTGTGTGGTATGTGTGTGTGTGTGTGTGTGTGTATATATATATATATATATACCTCAGCTCTTCAACCAAAATGGACACTTCCTTCCTGAATTGATTGCACACTTCAGTCTTCGTCTGCTTAACTGATAGCACGCAGCACTCCAGGAAAGAGCTCTCTCTCTCGCATACACATTATCAGACTGATAATGGTTAACAATAGCAGCTACTGTGGCTCCGGGGTCCAAAGCAATATCAGATTCTGAGGACTGCCTTAGGATGGCGGTTGTCACAACAACAGCATTCAAAATAGGTGACTGTGTCCAGAGATAACATACCATCCTGCCACCATTCCTCACATAGTCTAAGCTAAAAACTAGTATTAGTTATTTATTAGATAACTAGGCCCATGATGGTACCAGAGTCCACTTATTCAGGCAACCTTGAAAAAAACACTGTAAAATAACCACAGTAAATGGTTAAACTGGCTGTTACTTCTATACCCTTTAATTTTTAATCTTCAATTTTAAAGCAAGCTATTTCAGGTGATAAACGAAAGCTGATACATGTTTTTTCTCTGAAAGCTGAAGTCATTTTTCTTCAGTGTGAAACCTGATGTATAGTCTGAGGACGTCCTAGAATGTACACAACATAATAGAAGTGGCTTTTAATACAGGCATGATATCTGCCTGCAGCACAGAGCGTGTTAAAGCAGCACTGCTGTGTTTCTAGAACTATTTCAGTACAGTTAGGAACAACAAGCCTAGTATTACTGTAAGACATCACATCAGCCACTGTTTAAAAGTTCAGTTAAGCTGGACTTGTGTGTGAAAATACCACATGAAGTGCAGCACTGATGCCACTTCTTAAATGCTCTTGTATGCTTCCCTTTGCTGAAAGAACATTGGTCTTGACCACAACCAATAAAACGCTAGTACTTTTACCAACCATATATATTCTGTATGTACTCCAGTGACAATATAAGGCTATCAGGGAGATTATAGCTGGATGCTTGGCCTACATCTGGTAAATGTGAGGACAATAGGTCAAAGGGTTCCTTAAACTACTGAATATATTTCCACATATACCTCCATATGTAATCTGGATAGACGTTTGAAGATAATACAGATAACACAGCTGTACTGTGGCATTCTTGACCAATTAATCTGCAGACGTGACCCAGACCCTACAAAGGCTGGGCAGTATATCAACTATATTGATATACTGTGATACTGCTTCTGAACTATTTCTGCAGTGATAGAGTAAATGGATAGTGAGCGTTATATCCACAACAAAAGCAGTGGTGCCCCTGTTCCAATTGTTTCTTACTTATTCTATGTATGCAATGTACCGTATTTTCTAGAAGCTTTTGGTTATTTTATAGAAGACAAATAGTTAACATCTATATATAATAACAATAATAATAAAAACATTGTTTCCTTAAAGGAACTGTGATTTCTGTCTCATTTACATTAGCAATGTAAGGCTTTCATTGGTGTCATTTTAGGAAAACAAAAAAGGTCCAACTAAAACAAGCTATATCAGGTAATACTTAATACTTAATAAAAAACTGGGTGAGTAATTTATGTTACCTACTTTAGAGCTGACTTAAATATTTCCTGACACTGATAGTCATGGTACTGAAGTTTACCAATATCATCCAGGCTTGGTCACTGCTAAAAGATTAATATCTTAAATAGTTAAGAGAGTGAGAAAATGAGGTAAAGGTACATGTACAGATCTTTAAGGAGTTGTTTAGAGTTTAATGCTCTGCTATACCAAAATAAAATGAGCTACTGCACTAGAAACACAGTGCTATGGTTTACAAACCTAATGACTATGTCTGCTCGAGTTACTCACAAGCCCACTCAAGTATAATAGAAGATCTTTTAAGGTCAGTTGAAAGGTTTGTCATCTCTTTCCCTGCATGCATCTCCAAATGACCCACATCCAAAGCAAAACAAACACTCTTCAGTAGTGTGCGGGCTCAGATTAGGCCTGGTCTTAGAGTAAATGGCTGTGGGGGTTTTGCACTGAAAATCCTTTGTGGCCCACTATCTGATTTAATCTGTCTCCGGATACTCAACCCCCGTATTTACACATTACATGGTCACAGCCTTCACCATATGGCCAGCTTGTTGATGCTCCTTGATTGTGGATTAACTTTGGCCCCAGTTCTAGTTACTCACCTACCACTTTGCCTCCTTTGGCCTACTCATCGCATTCTCTAAGAATGAAAGTTATTGTTACTGCTATTAGCCACACAACTGTCAGCTGTCAGGGAGAACTGTGTTCCTGATCTCACTAAATACAACTACATTAAATTCTGTAACAGGTTAGAAGAATTCTACCTGTGCTGAACAAAGAAACTAACTAGAATTAGCCAGAAACAAACATAGACCCTAAAACAGTTTAGAAGACACGATGGGCTACGTAAGCCTTGCAGGCTTGGTTGCAACAAAACAACATTCAGCATAATCTGCTACTTCAGTATGTCTGTGTGTCAAAATACTGTCATGTGTATTGTAAAAACATCAATATGTGATTTTATCTTTGCCATTTTGCTCACCTTTATATCAAACTGAAAGACTGCTAATTTAATAGACCAACAAGAAATGGAGGTCTTCCTTGTACAATGTGTGAGAAGAATAATACCAGTGTAAGTACAGTGGTGAAAATGAGTGATCTTGCCGTCCATACCGTGTGGCAAACATGGCTCTGAGGGAGGAGAAGGTGGCAGCGTCCTCCTTCAAGGCTTTGAGCTCGTTGCGCAGCTTCATCATGGTCTCCGTCACCATGGCCTTCTCGTTCTCATACTTGCTCTTAAGGTTGGCCAGTGCTACCTCAGCAGTCTGAAAAGGGAGGGACAGACAGACTGTATTGTTAGGGGGAAAAAGGACACAAAGTCTCTAGAAGATAATAAGATAAAACAGATAATGTATTATTCCATGTATGGCAACCAGAGTTTTACTGGACATCAACACGAACAACGCTGACAAAAGCATGAGCACTAATGTGGTCAGTGTGGCTGAGTTGAGTCTGGTATGTGATGGTGTCTGTGTAGTTTTAATAGGGGGGTTATGGCTGGTTTTACTTCATGGCTCCAGACAACTCGTGTTTATTGTGTGTTGGAACGGTGGCAGGTCGCTGAGCACCTTCAAAGAGCTGGAGACACAGACACCCAGACACCTACCCCGACCTGTAAGCTCTTTTAAGCTTTCATCTTAATACAAAACAAAGAACGAGGGGGTCAGCTGTCAGCAACGGAGACGCTGTGATCCTGCCATGCCTGCTAACCAGACTACATCTGCTCCAACAGGTGTTCCACGTTTTTATTGCTCTATGTTTTCCTTTTCCAATTTACTCTCTTAAATCAGTTAGAACAAGACCACACTAGTCCCAGCAGAAGCTCACACTGTGGACTGCATTGTTACTTTTTTCATTCTACTTTCTAGCTCTGCAGACATCCATCATTTATGTTATTGAGATATACAACTTACAAGTTATAAATATAGAATGCAGTTAAACCAGCCAGAATCTTTCCTGTATATTTGACCTCAACCTACAGACTACAGAATGTCAGGCAGTGTCAGAATGTTGTTACTATAGTTTAAATAAGTGTGTTTAATGATTTAAGTATGAAATAATTGGGTATGGGACTAACTGGATAATCGGGGTTGTATAAATTATTAATACTCTTTATCTACACTAGCCTCTAAGCTCCACTGTAACTATATATATATTGGATCTACTTAATTTGGGAAACAGAGAGTTATTGCCAAATATTACATTGACACTGACCTGCTTATTGGCCTTGAGGACGGTTCGCAGGGTGGCGATCTGTTCCCTCTTGGTGCTGAGGAGGGACTTGAGCTTGAGGATCTCCTCCAGGCTGGCCTCCTGGTCCCTGTCGGCTCCAGGGCCCAGCTCCATGGAGGCCACGCGTTGGCGGGACAGCTCGGTGGTGCGATCGACGGCCAGTTGCAGGTGCCGGATCTGGTCACGGATGATGGCCACCAGGTTGTAGATGTTCATTGGCTCCTTGCGTGGGTCGGCCACTGGGGACGGCAGAGAGGAGGAGGATGGAGACGGGGTCTCCCCTTCAGGGGTGGGGAAGAGACCGCGGGTGAGCAGGATGGGTGAGCGGCGCCCGCGACCTTCAGGACTGCTCCTGCCGGTGGGGTTGGCTTTGCCCTCGCGGTAGAAGTCGAGCATGACGCGGTTGGGCGTCTCGTTGTTGCACATGCACACATGGTGGTAGAGGTTGGCGAGCTCCTCGCTGAAGGTGGCCAGCTCGTCTTGGGCCACGCTGAGGCTGCCCTGCGACTCGCCGGCCACTTCGCTGGCTTGCCGCAGCTCCTTCTCGAGCCGCGCTAGCTGCTCGCGTTCTGCCCGGCTGCTGTGCTCCAGGGAGCTCAGCTGAGAGCGCAGGGAGACCACCTGGCTCTCTAGACGAGAGCGGTCTTCTTCATACTGCGATTGACAAGAGGAATACTCTGCTTTCAAGGTCTTCAGCTCCTCCTTCAGGTGACCAGCCTCTGACACAGCAACCTGAAATTTCAAAAGAACAAACTTAAAACAGTGTTGCAGTTTTTCCTTTCACCTGTTTTTGCTCATTTCCAATATGATGCTAATACTGTTCTATTTTATAAGCTTATAATAACTGAATATTCCATATAAAACAATATAACAAAACAAATATACAGTATAACTCATATTCAAAAAGTTGTGATAAAGGTACATAACTCATTATGTACTGACAATAATAGTATATTGTTCCTCATTTAATAACTTCTTTCTCATAAATCTTGGTTTATTCAACATTTAAAGAAAAACATGTATGAGTATTGATGTATAGTTTCTAACATTATAATCCACATTACGTAAATTATTACTGAATGATTGAACAAAAGGCTTTAATGTAATAACTGACACCAAAGTTCTTAATGGCAGTGTAAATGATTGTTAGGTTTACAGTTGAATTCAGTAGATGTTTAATTGAAGTTAAAAGCATCTACACTGGACAAGCAAAACCAAGTGTTACTGATATTCTAACTGATTACACTAATTACTGTTATAAGAGTATAAATCGCACTGGAGCATCATTCCTGTACGCACCTCCCTGCATTGGTTACCTGTAAGATTTCACATCGAATTTAAGATGGTACAGTTTGTTTTTAAGGTTTTACACGGTTTGGCTCTAAGCTGCATTTCTGACATGCTTTGTTTTTATTCCTGCTCTCGGTCAGTGCGTTCCCCAAACCAGCTGTTTTCAGCCACCCCCCAATCGTGGCTGACGTTTAAGGGGAATCGAGCATTCTCAGTCGCTGCTCCTAAACTCTGGAACTGCCTTCCAACTTTACATAAAATCACATACATAAATATTTTTTAAACTAACTTGAAAACTTATTTATTTACTTGGGCATTTGAATTCTTTTAGAGAGAGGTTGTGATATTGTCTGATCTACTGGTCTTATTTTGATATTAGTGACTTTTCTATTTGTTACAATTATTTAAATATGTATTTTAAAAAAATAATCCAAAATAGGGACTTTTATTATCTTATTTTATATATATATATATATATATATATATATATATATATATATATACATACACATACACATACACATACACACACACACACTGTACCGTTTATTTATCTATTTTTTTGTGCCTTGCTATCCCTTTGCTGCTGTAATAAAGGATTATCTTACTAATAAAGGATTATCTTATTTATTTTATTTTTTATTGTACAGCACTTTGGTGGACACTTGCTGTCTGTAAAATGCGCTTTATAAATAAAGTAGTCTTGTCTTGTATAAAAAGACAGCACAGGCAGATAAACAATAAGAAGGATTTAGTAATCAAAGCTAACGTATGTCCTTCTCTCACCTTGTACTTGCACTCCAGAATCTCGGGGCCGTTGATGTCCACTTCGTAGTAGTCTCCGTCCTCGTGGCTGTCCCGCTCCTTCTCGTTGTCCAGGGCTGACTGGCGCTCCTTGCTGGCCTGGAGCTTGCGCATGGCATTGAGGTTTTCGGTGAGGCGGCTGACCTTCTCATGCTCTTCTGACAGAGCGCCATTAGCCTGCTCCAGCTGCTTCTGTGAATCCTGCAGCGTGGACAGCAGTGTCACCTTCTCCCTCTCTACCTGAAGACCACAACAAGAACACGATCAGGTTCAGAACAGGAAAAACACATTTCTGTATGTTCTGGAGAATCACCATCCATATGCTCGCTAATCAAAAACAGCTTCATGGCACCTGATGATACATTTCATTTCATAGATTGCTCACAGCTTTCTCGTTATGGTTGACAGAAGCGACACCTGGGTGGGTGGGTGGTTGGGTGGGCGACACACACTGGGTAGGTGGCTGGGTATGGGAGGGTGGGTATGGGTGGCTGGGTATGGGTGGCTGGGTATGGGTGGCTGGGTATGGGTGGCTGGGTATGGGAGGGTGGGTATGGGAGGGTGGGTATGGGAGGGTGGGTATGGGAGGGTGGGTATGGGTGGGTGGATATGGGTGGGTGGATATGGGTGGGTGGATATGGGTGGGTTGGTATGGGTGGGTTGGTATGGGTGGGTTGGTATGGGTGGGTTGGTATGGGTGGGTTAGGGTGGGTATGGGTGAATGGGTATGGGTGGCTGGGTATGGGTGGGTTGGTATGGGAGGGTTGGTATGGGAGGGTGGGTATGGGAGGGTGGGTTAGGGTGGGTATGGGTGGGTTAGGGTGGGTATGGGTAGGTGGGGGCATACAGAGTTACATATATGGGAAATTATTAGTTTAGCTGACATATGTTAATTATTTTCAACATGAAGTATCATCTTCTTGCCCAAAATAGTGACATCCAACAGTCTAGAACAGCTTTTAAATAAAGGCAAAACACATACAGAACTTTAGCACTAAAGTCAACATGAACCAGAAATCAAGGCACATTTTTTCCCCTCACGCATTTCAGAGTGAAACGGGATATTCACGTTTAAAATAACTGGGTGAGATGATTTTATCCATCAGGATTTACCTGGATTGTGAAAACAGGTGTTCCAAAATAAACATTAAGTCAGATCTTATTACCAGCAGCTTACCATCTCTCAGTGAGTAAGACCTGGTTCTGTGTCCAAGGTCAATGTTGGCAAGGTTGTCTCTGACTACAATCAGATTCCATAGATAACATGTTCATATTTGACTTTACTTTATCTAAATCCAGCGATTAAGGCCTGACTCTGTACACAGGTGTGTTCCTTTCTGTGGTATTAAAGAGAAACCAGTAAAGAAATCTATTTTCCTACTCTCCTTCACACATGCACAGAGTGGTGTGTGGTGGAGCATTGGGTTACCGTACCAGACCGGGGCTCAGCATGGTGTTATTTTAGAACGGGTCATGTTTTATTCCTGAGTCGCAAAATCCTCACTCACCTTCATTCATAATTCAACAAGGGGGAAATACGAGCCCTTGATAAGAGACATCATAAGCCTGGATTTAATTAATGGTCCTGGACCAAAAATGATGTTGTACAGCATCACATTTTCTTTTTTTTTTTTCAAGGAAAGCTTCAAAACTGTAAAGCCAACAAATGTACTACACTATTTTTAATACAGAATTTGAAGTGATGATATTTACTGGGCACTATGAGCCAATTAAAAACCACTCCAAGGCAGCTCTTCTATGCTGCACTAACATTTACTGACGTGACCCAAATATGCATGAGGCAAGTCCGGCAACATGTCAGGACACCAACTCCTCCCCAGTGGTAGCGATACTGTACAGACCAGCCTCAGAAGCTCTGCTCTGTGATGAAACCTAGCATTGATCGGCTGCTCTCGGATCGATAACTCTTTGAGGAAAAGCTTTCGGAGGGCATCTGAAAGACGAGATTCAGATTACCACCGTGCTGATGATGCTGCCGACTTGGCAGGCGGTGGTTCGTGGCGCTCGGACAGAGCGAGAAGCGTCCCTAACGTGCTTTTAATGCATTCTTTCTGGCGCAACAGTAGCACTCTCGCAAACAGCGACATGCTGGCTACCACACAATGCACCCTGGTTTCTATGGAGACGGACCCTGCAGGTCAAAGTTCGTGGGCTGATTTCCTGACAGATGGCAGGGCTGAGGGTTCACTGTGCCAAAAGTGGGCAGGGCTGGGGAGCTAGGCTCGTTCCACTAATAGGATTTAATGAATGCAGCTGTCAGCCAATCACAACAGAGCATTTGTCACATAGAAGACACATTACTGAGTGGAGTGGAGCTCTACTGGTTCACTGTAGATGGGATGTGGATGACTTGAAGCCAACTTTAAAGCTGATTTTCCAAATAGATCTTTACATATTTATGAAACAGGCTTTTAACCCATTAGCGAGTTGTTAACTGATGTTGAAATTAGCCTTAGTCACTCATGCTGAAAGGAAAAGCTTTTGCTACGAACTTGCCAATGAAAACGCTTACTTCTAACTGAAGTGAGGTGATATGGTAATATACTTTTTTCATTTCTGATAAACAAACAGCACCCTGAAGTATGAATCAGACACTGCAAACCGTAAACAAACTAAACTAATGGTCAACGCTAGAAGTGCTCAAATAATCAAAGACTCAGTCTGCACAAGGATGGGTTACTCACGGAGCAAGATTGCCTTGTGATGACATGCCTGTATTGTGTCCTGCCTGCTCAGGAACAGAGCCTGTATGTTGTAATATTGCCTATTGCTGACAGGCCAACTTCAGTCATTTCCTGTTCTAGAACTGATGTATGGTGCAGTGCTGGCTTTGGTGCCGGACGGTGCTTGGCTTTACCTGCACAAGCTGTTGTTTGAGCTTCTGGATTTCAGAGATGTTGAGTTCGCTCAGCAGGTCGTCTACGAGGCTGGGGGCGGGGTGGAAGAGCTCGCCTTTCTTGGGTGTGGAGATGCGGTTGTCGTCGTCGTTGGTGGTGATCTTGTCGAAGCCGTTCTCGTAGCCGTGGATGGGGTCGTCGTTGTTGGGCTCGGTCGCCGCGTCGTCGCTGAACTTCAGGCCGTCCAGAGAGATGTTCAGAGGATTGTGGTACATGGTGTCCCCGATGCTCATGTAGTGGGACAGCTCCTTCCTCAAGGCCGCCTGTATCAGTAATTAAGATGAGATGATTCATTACGCAGGGCTTATGCACACAAGCTAAACTACTTTACAGTGAATCTACTATTATGAAGTTTACGGATGGCTTAGTGTACTAGTGGTTATTAAATCAACATAGACAATAGAACACTTACGATTGCCTTGTTTTATTGTTACATGTGCTGTAATTGCTTATTAAGGCATTATTAAATAATACTTTCAATCTAGTTTGTATGGGTGGTCTTATTATGAAGTGGTACCCTATTATGATGATTTCTGCCTGACCAGTATGACAATTCCGTCACCATGACTTAAATTTAAGCAGTTAATGGTTAGACTCACATGTTGCACTCTGTAACTCTTACTCAGATTATTAGGTCGTTATCAATATTCCCACCCGTCCCCAGCAATTCACTGTAATCCAGAGTATGATGTGCTGTGTATGTGTGATTCTGCTACAGCTCTTGCCTTCTGCTCTCTCTCAGTCTTGATGGTCTCCAGAGCTTCTCCCAGCTGTCTCTCTGCGATCTCCTTCAGGCGGATGGCGTCCTCCAGTTGGCTGTTCAGGAACTGCGTGTCTTCCTCCAGGCGGCGAATCTCATGCTTCAGGCCCTCAAACTCCACCTAGACGGCAAACAGAAATGTGAAAGTTGTTTTTTATTCATTTTTCTGGTGTTTAATTGATAATCCAATAAAGGTATACACAGCTGAGCCATTCAGTGTTACTCTAGGCCACATTTAAATAGGCATTTCTAGCATGAAGTTGAACTACGAGACCAAGTAAATGCCATCATTAACTATGGAACCAAATCACAAATCTTTAACGTATGGCTTTAGTTGTAAACATTTAAAAAGGCAAACTGTTTATCAAAGGTCTATTACATTATGTAATTTCAGTTGAGGAGCGTGCACTAGCATGCTTTTAACTATAATTGTTAACCATAATTGTTGACATGTTTGAGCACAGAGGCATATTTCTGCAGGGCGATGGCAAATTCATTAATGCCTCTGTGCTGGTCTTCAGGCTAGGGCTGTGCCGATCAATTAATTTTAACTGACGATTAAATAACATAAATAATTACAGATAATTTACGACAAATGCTTAATTCTGTTTTGTCGAGTAGAGGTACGGCTCGAGTAGAGGTTGGCACGTAATGTGTGAGACCAGAATGAGTGATGTTAAATTTGCCTGTGAAGAGGGGTGTAAAGCTGCATAATTATAACTGTGGAGAGATCAGTGATTTACATTTTACTCTCTGGGACATTTGTAAAATTATCTGACTCTGTTACAGCATGGAAACTTTCTCCCCTGTGACTAGAGGTGTAAAGTTGCATTGATGTGAAGGTGGGAATTTGAATGCACTGACTGAAAGCTACTATTGATTATGATCAATTCTAATAGTATTCAACAAAGTATCGAACAAAATAAAATGCTTTGTATGCATTTTTAACATAAAAATCCAAATCCTGTGTATTTATATCACTTTATATTTAGATTACCTGGCTCTGTTTGAGCACAGAGACGTGTTTCTGAAGGGTGATGTTCTCCTCCTCCAGTTCGCTGTAGTCCTGCAGCAGACGAGCCTCGCGGAACTTGTACTCTTTGATGTCATCACGGAGTCGTGTCCTCTGCAGCTCCACCATCTGACTGTTCTGTTTTATAGGAAAATAAAGAAAACAGGCATGGTTTACATCAATTATGCTGCAAAATAACATTTATATAAAAACCAAACATAATATAATGTATGCTGAACGTACATTTACATACGTTTTACATTTTACAGCTCACTGCCGCCAACCACGCCAGCTAACTACACTTCTATAAAATTATTTGATATCATCACATCAACAAATTATCACTCTTGCTAACTACTTGGCTCCCTGGCTAAAGGTGGGAACAAGTGACCCGTCGGTCACAAATTCGAAAGCACAGTGCTGCTTTTGCAATTGCTATGTTAGCTGACTGCCATCAACCACCTATCTACTCACTATTCCTCACAACAGCTACAGTGAGAATTATAATTGTGTTTCCTCGTTACTGCTGTTTGTTTACTAACTGCACCACCATCCGCCCATCCAGCTTTGCTAAGAAACGCAAGCTGCAGATATCTAGTGTGACCTAATGGCAACCACAGCAGTCAGTGCACATGTGTACCTGTGACTGAGTGAAAGCAAGAGTAAGGGCTATTCCCAGTTGCCATGGAAACCACACACATACCTCGTGATGGTTATTTGGATGGAACGGAGGTGACACAGATGGCTTGTGCACTGTATTGGTGTGCGAGTGGTCGTGAGTGAGAAACACAGATGGCGGTTAACGGAAAATTAACCACAAAGCAAAGTCGTGTAACCCAGAATGACAGATACAAACTCAAACCCCACTGTATGTGTGGACCACTCACACTCACACACACAAACGCACAAGTACAGGAGGAATCACAGGGATATTTAACATACCCAACACTCTGTGTGAGTAAATGTGAGAGGAGTGTTGGATAAAGGCCTCTCTGCACCACTGTGTGTGTGTGTGTGTGTGTGTGTGTGTGTGTATATATATATATATATATATATATATAGAAAAGCAGACAAAAGAACACATATCAGGCTCCTGAGACCAAATTATCCTGCTTAGTGAGCTCAGTGTCTCACAAATCATTAGCCTCCACTCATCAGTCTGTTCTATTCTTTTCATACTGCACATGTTAAACTGTCCTACGGCTTTCTTATAGTCTGCTCTTATACACAGTGGGGTTTTTTTGCATTTATTTTAATGACTTCTATTTGATTTTATCTTTAAGGCTTTGTTACAGGCAAAACTAGCATTACAATAAGCTTAAACATAGTCACAGAGTATCACCATCACCATATCTTGGCCCTCTGGCATTTGGTAAAACAAAACAGACACAAAAAGCAACATTTAGAAATTGTATCAAAAACTTTTATTGAATGTTTTAAATAATCTAGTGCACTAAATCAGGACTAACTGTGCCGTCTTTGTAAACCATCAATGCTGCTGCTCAGTGTTCTTTTAGTTTAGCGTATTGACCATATATACACACACACCATGCTAAGAAAAGCATACCATGTCATAATATAATCATTTTTCAATAACAACGCTTAAATATAGTCATACTGCCCACTTCTACGTCCTCACTACCACTTACAAAAAAAACCCCACACATTTGTATTTGGCTTTGATATTGTTGATTTTTCATTGTTGAACGAAACTCATTTCTACTGTGTGCCTCTTATGCCAGTAACTCACAGTAAAACTTAGCAGGTGAATTCTAACAAGAATTAAAGTAGGATTTATAACATACTACCACTCTTTTACATTATTCCCGATATTAAACTGTATTAAATTGTATTATTAGGAAATGGGAATACTATATATTATATATACTATATAAAAATATTACATAGAAATACAGTTACATAGAAGTACATAGAAATACAGTTTACTTGTATAGAGTTACAAGTGCAGTAAAATGAATAAAAAGCAGACCATTTATCACAGCAACCCAACATTCTGCTATCAGCATATTAACGTATGAAATATTGATTAAATTACAGTTTAATAATATTTATTTGACAGCAGTTATCTGCTGATACCTATGAGTTGCAGTGTTGTTGTGTTAATGTATTCATTTTGAGGACTAATTACTGTTCAAGTGCTTCATGCGATCCTACACAATGCTGTGCCCTCAATCGTTGGAGGTTCCTACATAACATGCATTACCTAACTGCATATTAAATGACCTACACCTACAGGCTAATATTACATTCACCTCCTCCTGTATTATGTATCTTCTTTTATCCTCGAGCCCCCCTGTTGCGTGCTATACTCTAATGCATCAGACTGTGTACCTCTATGTACCTCTTCATCCTTACATCTCAGCTATTAAGCCTTTGCTTCCTTTGATATGCTACACCTTTTGCTTTACCCTTCTCACCAACTGCCTTCTGCCACTATAAGAGAGGGAAACCCCAGGGGTGGGCAGGGACGCTCTGCAGCATATAAAGGCTTATGTCTTGGGAATATTCATATACGTACTGGAAAAAAGTTATTGCATCATGCACACCCACAATTTAAAAGGGTTTGTGACTTCACGCCAACTTTAGCTTACATTTAAAAAGTCAAACCGCTGGATAGCCCCACCCATTTCCACTCCAACACTCTAATCCTAGTTTTCAACTGATTGTCATTAAGTGAGAGGAATCCACCGATATGAAGCTTCCAAAATGAGTTCTTACTCAGCTTCCAAGAGCCAGTTTGCTCATGTAAGGGAATCTATATATTCAAGTGGGTCTAGGGAATGAACGGTTTTCTCTTATTTCAGTCAGCTGGAAAGCTTTTATATATGCTGGACATGACTAATTCAGAAGATTGTTAGACTTTAGACTTTATGATGCTTTATGATGTTGACAGCAGCCTAAAACAAAGTTCACAGTTACATTAAATTCCAGTCAATACAGACATTCAATAAAGGATTTTATTTTCCAGCTTCAGAAAAAAAACTATGTACTTAACAGAAAGACAAACAACAGTTAATTATAGTTTTTTCAGCGTTCAGTGAACATTGGCCTTCATTACAGCTTCCTTTAAAAGGAATAGGCTGCTCCAGTCAATCAGACCCTACTGATCTCTGGAGTTACTAATACCAGTCTCTATCAAAATACAGTTTTGTTACGACTGTAAGGTTCACTGTAACATGGCCTGATGGAAACCATACATGTGATGCTAAATAAAGGTCCACCAACACTTCTGAAGGTCAATTGAGCCCATCTGTTTAAATATTTATTCATGTGTGGTTATTTCAGGAGCACATCCACAATAGCACAACTGCAGTAATGACTGTGTTTAGACCTCTAATTGTTTGCTGCGTGCGCGTTAGGTTTCAATTACATTTCCTTTTATAGCAACAGTGGCAAACATTCCAACAGCCTGCTTTCTTTTTGCACATAGGTGCAAATGCCATCGTCAGCCCAATTCACACATACGCCAACACGAAAATATCTATGAGGCTATGAGCTTGCACATTTAGGACGTTTTCTCCTGTTTGAGTGGAGTGCTGAGCACAAACCTTAGCGGCACACCCACGAAAGCACACACCACCTAGAAAATATTCTTTCTGGAATTTATGGCTGCATTCAGAGCTACAGTGAAGGTCAACAATAACATTATACTTGACCTGAGGAACAGCAAATCATGTGTCAGACCAGCTAGCCAAGGCCATATAATTCTCTAACAGGCCTAAACATGTCAGCAGCTCTTGCAATTCCTGGCTTGTGATTGACATTGTGAACCCAAAAAAAGATCAAGTCTGATACGGAATCTAAAGGCGTGCCACAAGGATCCATACCAGGTCTGACAACGTTTTAGTATAAAGACAATAAACAGATGCAAGGGCGCCACATAACTTGCAAATCTAACGAAGGATTCTTGGAAGGCCATTACTATTAGGGGTGTAAGAAAATATTGAAATATCGAAAATCAGGATATTATGTTTGGTAATACTGTATCGATTCTCAAAAACATTGATAGTGATACACAGACTCCTGGCAGACAGTGAATCATTGTGTGTTGTATTTAAACCTCTGACAACTAGATGGCAGTGTTGTTCAGCTCCACTCCAACATTAACAAGTAGCACAAGGGCGCGATGCTATTGTAAGCTTTGGCAAACCTGTTCATACGGTGGTGTGTTTTAATAGCAGGATTTGGAAAATTGCAATATATCACTTGTTTGCAATATAGCAGCATATCGTGATATATTGAATCGTGACCGCTGTATCATGATACCTATTGTATCTCCAGGTTCTTGCCAATACACAGCCCTAATCACTGTAACTAAGAATTATGAAAGATACAAATACCATATTATTGCTATGTAAACAGTTTTTTTGTGCTTTAAAAAAGCCAGCACATTTTTAATACAGTATAAAACATTTAAATGTGTATTGACAATGTTTTAAAAGATGAATGTGTCTCATACCACAGAATAATATAGCTGCCTACTGTATAGAATGTAAAGGTCACACAACTGACATTTCTCCTACTTGGGCGCATCTGGTCTAGGCTTGTGGGGGTTGTATGTACGCTTCTTAGTAAAGGTTAGAGCTATTCAATAAAGAAAGAGATTGGATATTCCCTAAAGGACATGCGTGAGCTTTAATTTAAAAATCATGGCTAATCTCTGCATTATGTATTAGCATAGTATTCAGTAACCAGCAAGACCTCCACTGATCCTATGAGCTAAATCTGAACAGCTAAATGCCATCCGCATCTAATTATCTAACAGGCTAAAAATCTGTGTATCTCTGTGCGGCTGAAATATTACAGTCATATTACTGAACATTATTACACTAAAACTGAACTTAACCTACACAGTCAAGTTGCTCAGACTGGCTCACTATGTTCAGGAAGAGGACTGGCCATTAATATCGAAAAGCATTCACAGACAAAGTCATCAAGCTTACTCCATCTATGAGCAAGTACATGTCTGACAGTGAAATCATGCAGATGGAAGCAATCTGCTTTGCTTTGGAAACAATGGAGTCAGTTTACTTTTCCTCTGGAGACAATTTACCCAGCCATGTGAAAACTGTGTCATTGCCCAGCAAACAGTAAGAATGTCCTGAAATGATCTCTACCAGAAGAGGTACAGTAGACGATTCTGACAAGTTACTAAATCTAAATACAATAAACGTAATACCTAACTGTAGGTACTATGTAAGCTCACATCTGTAGCACATAAACTCACATCTGATGTATAATCTAAAAGTGTTCCACTAGGTTCCATACAGGGTCACACAGAGTTTTCAATAAATTAATCAATAAATTAATACAAGAACACCACATAACTTAAAAATTGTCAGGCAGCACCCTGCAACTTACAGACTTCACTTGCAATCTACACTCCCAGGCTAAAAGAAAAATGAGCCAAGCCCAAAGTACAATAGATTTTACTGATTGTTGTTGGCGGGTTAGAGTCCTGACTTAAACTAGAATAGAGTTAATTTATCAAGTAACTTGACAATAACTTGTTTTTCAACTGTTCAAAGTCATCAATGCAAAGTAGAACAATATTGACTCTTTTTTGTGTAAAAGACTGTATATGTCCTACATATCATTTCTTTCAGTTTGTTTGCTGATGTAAAAACCATTAAAAGCCTATATGTTGGGCTTGGCCCCACTTTCTTTGTCCGGGAGTGAATATCTGTTCTTTTTTTTCCATCAGTAACTGAACTAAAAACGTGTGAACGTGTTTTTACTGTTATGCGTATTGCGCTTTTTAAATATTTAATTCATAGCGTTGGCCACGCTGACTAAAAAATACATTTAGAAACACTGATGATTCTCATTTCATGTTTTAATTTTAATAACATGCCCGTCACAATATTTACAGTTTAATCTATTTAATGCACATGTCAATTCCACACATCAAATAAGAGTTGTCACTGTTCCTAAATGTTTTTCCCCCAAATAAATCTAGCATGGGTGACACTCTGACTGCTCTCCTTTCACATATTCTGACTGACGCAATCACACTGATGAAATGAAAAAGCGGATTTGTGCAGATTCAGTCGTTTCTGTTTAAGGCTTAAAATGACAATGCCACGAGGCAGAAGCGCACTGATTTATCTCACATGTAGAGGAAAAAAACTAATTAAGTCTTGTCTCCTATCGATAACCCGCCCCAAGTATAAATCTGTCTTTGTTGCCGTCTTGCTCCCTCCTCATATAAACATTTCATTATTTTGTACATCTGATGAATCCTGACAGCTATGAAGCACACAGCGGCTGATCTGGCCAAGTCATAAACTCCCTGCTTTAACCATTACATCAACACTTTAACCCCTATCTTTACCTGCTGTAGTTAATCACTGTAAAGCACATACACCATATATAAAACGGTGGGCAACACATGGATGAGCTACGGAAAGAAAAGCAGCCTGTTATAGTCTGAGTCACTCTCCTGAATTCCGATCTGGTGAAGTGCCTGTTTGCAGTGTGGTTATAATCAGAGCCAGCTGTGAGGTCGTACAGAGAGAGCTAATATACATGAAAAAAGAAAGAAACAAATAGTATTCCATCCATTTCTTAGTTTCCTCTTTTCTTTCATAAACTGCTTTTTTGTGAAGCTGCTTTGAGACAACGCTGGTTGTAAAAAGCGCTATATAAATAAATGTTAATTAATTAAAAAGGGTTATATGACATGATGTGTTATAAATGAGGCTGTGTGTGTCTTTCATATACGTTTTCACATATCAGGCTGTAGATTTGGAGTAAAAAAGTAGATAAAGATGCACTAAAGAGAGATATTTAATCTACTTTGGATAGTTCCTACCAAAATAACTGATTTTCCTACTTGTGCAGTTCCAAACAAAGAGTGTGGCCACAGTAGCACATCCCTTTCGGCCAAGGTCGCTTGAGTCCCAGCTGTGAGGTCATCGCCATACGACTTGATGAATACGGCGCCCCAATTAAATCAAAACCAACCAGACTTTCACCCAAACCAATCAGGATGCAAAACAAGGTCAGGACCTCACAGCCTGTGTCCTATTCAAAGGCGAAGGCCTACAGGGACTGCAATGGGGGCTGCCAATTAAGCTTCTATATGGAAGAGAATTAAGTTGATAAGGCTTGAGGACTGAGAGGAAGTGTAAGAGATCTGGACTGAGGTAACCAGCTGCAAGCCTGCCAGTAAGAGATGATTGATATTTACTCGGACAAGTGAGCGAGGCGTCCCTGGGGATGGGCGTATTGTAAATTAGACTGGGAGTCTAGAATTAGTGAAATGTATTTAGAGAATTAGGAGACCCTGGTGGGCAGGGTCAATTCCTAAGACTGGGGAAAACGTCTGTTATTTTGTTAGCTTATTAGCAGGCTATATTATAGATAAGGCCGTGTAATGAACAGTAATATTAAAGAGTATGTAAGTAGTTGAGATGATCAAGTTAGCTGGTCAGTCAGGAGTATTCCTAAACCTCCGTTGGTGTGGATACAGAGAAGGTATTCTAGCTGCTGTGTAATAAACAACAGTGTAGCTACCATCACCTAGATAAGCAAGTATTGCCCTCATGGTTTTTTCAAGCTAACTTGCTAAACATCTAAACATTAGCATCAGACGTCAATGTTGCTTAACCCTCAGTTTAGCTGTTTTCCAGCATGTTGTAGTTTTTAAAGTCTCTTTTTCAGAGTTTACTGGTCGATTTAGACTAGCTATTTCATTAGCTTGCTAGCAGGCAAGCATTTTAGCTGTGTCAGGAACAACTAGCTAACATCACCTAACTATAGGCCTACAAGGAATGGTTTTAGCTAGCTCACTAGCTAAACCACAGAATCAGAATGTCTAGTAAGCAAACTGATTGTATTCTGAAAGAGGAAGCTCAACAAAAGGCTTTCTTGGAAGCGACCATTTTAGTTTTCTGAATGCTTAACCAGAACGAAGCTCCAACATCTGACTTCCAAATGGAAAAGATTTAGTTTTAATATTCTTAAACCGTCAGTTCAGCTTTTAACCTTGTCAGTACGGTTATATTACTGGACGGTGGACTACTGATTCACCAGTTTGTTAACTGGCTAATGATCCAGCCTCCAGATACTATATGTTCTTGGCCAGCATGCTAATTTCTAATGTTTATCAAGTAAACAAGCTGCTGCGTGCTGCTGGAATCCCTCACCCTGCGGATAAACGACTAGTACACTGATTTCAGTTTTGTTTCCCAAGTGCATAATTTTCTCCAGCTCACTCCTTTTTGCTCTCAATTAAGGTTTGGCGTGGTTGAACGATGGTGGGTGGAAGGGGGGGGTCAGATTATGTGACTGGACAGGAGTATTGAGGATGCAGTGTAGTCATATAGTGTCTCGATCTTTCTTTCTCTCTCTTGCTGTTCGACTGGATAGTACGTGACTCACGTGGAACGAGAAAGCTTCCCCTGCCACCTCAATTCTCCCCAGCGGGAACTCAACAGCTAACTGCATCCAGGACATCTGTGCTCTGTCAATATTTCATTATTTTGTGAATAAATGTGTGATCCATGTGTAATAAAGATGGTCTGCTATGTGCAAGTTTCAGACTGGTGGGCTGTATTACATAGTTTAAGGGTAATTACACAGCAGTGCATTACACCACAGTCTGTTTAAAGAGTACTTTCCCTCAAAGTAGTTTCTGAAAACATTCAAACTTCTAAAATATTCCAAATGCACTCACACGGCTTCAAAAACCAAGTGAATTCTGCACTAAGAGGTTGAGAACGTGAGTTAGCTGGTTGCTTTGCATCTTGCCCAACACCCCTTACCCAACACCCCTTACCCATAGTAAAATCACTCTAACACATTAGCCTTGAGTAGCTCATTGCTTTGTTTCCATTCTTTCAGGTCAGTTCAGCCTCAACATTCATATTTTTATATACATGCTGATTTGATGTTCCCTCATAATCCTGTACCGTGTTTCAGCTCTTCTCTTTTTTCCTGCTGCTTCTTTTCCCTGGAAGGAAGAGGGGCTTCCAGGCAGCACCAGACAGATTACAGATATGACAGCAGCGCTCTAACACCCCACCCCCACCTCTCCTCAGTGCTCTCTCCCTCTCTCGCTCCTTCGCCTTCCCTCTGGCTCTGTTACTCACACCATCCCCCACTCTCCGCCTCCTTCTGTCCATCCATCCAACACATTTCTCCTTTGACCTGGTTTCTATCATTCTCTTCTCTCTTCCCCGCCACACTTTTTCATTTCAATCCAAAATAGCTGCACTAACCAAATCAAGTGTAATACTGCCACACGATTTTACAGTTTAACCGTTTCCTGCATTTTGAACATATTTATATTCATATTCACGTTCTCTCTTTCTCTCTCTCTCTCTCTCTTTTTCCCCTGTCTCATCTGTCTCTCTCAGCTCTGGTAAAAAAACAGCCTTAATAATTCTGCCTTCAGGTCATGTACTCCGTCTAGGGAATTGCTAGAGAACACGCTTGAGCAAACATACACAGAGAAGGCGTCTCTGCAACAGCTCCAAAACAACACCTAACAGCAGAACTCCATCAGTACTGTGAGGGAACGCTGACCCTGGTCTAAATCAGTATCCACCATTTTTCCTCCCACGGAGAAGAGGATGAAATAGCAAAAATAAATGAGGAGCGTGATGGGGAAGGAGAGGGATGCTGGAAGACGAGCATGAGGCGAGGGGGGGGCAGCAGATGTGCTCTGATTGGTGTTGAGGGATGGAGAGGTTTGCTGTTATAAACTCTTGATACACCACATTCGCTATAATGAAATCTCAAGGTCATGACTGGAACTGTGTGTTGCCCCTGCAGACAAATGAAATTGGGTTAAGACACTGGAGCACAGCGTGCGTGCAAGTGAGCAGAGATCACCAAAATGTCAGACAAGCACATCATATACCTTTATTTATAGATGGGAGCAGTTATCTACTGTTGTGTGTACATGTGTTTGTTGTAAGACAAACAGGACTGACCTACAATATCAGGATCAATAGAGGCTAAGATTAGAAAATGTGATATTTAAAGTCATACTTCAGCTATTATATATAATTGCATACACATACATATATATACATATATATATATATATATATATATATATATATATATATTACACATAGCTGTATAATACGTGTGGGACAATTTTGTGTGTGAAATTTAAGATGTGCTCTTGAACCACACAATGTCTCAAAGTCTAATTTCTACTGGGAGTCCCAGAAAACCTGATGATGCTATGTATTCATTGTTTAGCTGGCATACTTTAGCACTCTTACTTTACTAGAGATGCAGCACTGATCTGCCTCAGGGTGGAGCCAACTGGTGCATCCCCTTGTTCTTCCATAGTCAATCAACTGCATCTCTAACTATGTCTGAGATACCTCTGAAAATCACAAGAGATGCTGTAGTGTATTTGAAAATTTGAAAACTTTCCCCAATTTCCCAAGAGACTAATAGAAAGTTGGTATATTGTTACTCATGTTTGAAACTTTCAACAAACGTCGAGCTCTGTTGATGCAAAGACCCCAATTACCTAAGTAGAGAAGAGCATTTCCAGAAGAATATTAAACCAAACATTTTATTACCACTGAAGCATCAGTGCTGCTATGGCGAGTCAGCAGACTGCCAATCCTGGAGTAGCCAGCCGACATGTGTCGCCCCCTACATTTTCAATGTTTATAGGCTCATTTTTACTACATGACAACAATACAAGCTAAAAACTATCATGAGATATAAACAATCATATCAGCAAAGCAATGTTTAATACTCTGTTTTAATTCTACAATACACAAATAACTGTATATTGTTGGATATTACTGCTTATCAGAAATCTTAGCCCCCCGAGCTTGGTAACACCCACAATATAATTGCCCTATACACGACCCTGTTCTGACCTACTGTACATAAATATGCATGTGTGTAGCTAATCTAACACACAAAATCCATGTATTTACAGATGTACAGGTACAGACAAGAGGAGTCATGTGCTGGTGGGTCTGTGTGTGTGTGTGTGTGTGTGTGTGTGTGTGTGTGTGTGTGTGTGTGTGTGTATACACAGATGACCTAAATGTGCCTGGGCATATGAAACACATTTATCTACAGATGTGCAGGTAAAGATGAGAGCAGTCAGGGTGTGTGTAAGTGTGTGTGCACGCATGTGTGTTCCAGCTGGTGCACAAAGCTACACTTTAATCAACACCACTGCTCTTCAGTCCATTACTTACACTAAATACTGTACACAGACACATGAAAGACAAATCAGCGTTCAGTGATGTTCCACATGCTTGATTGGATTAAGCTTCATGTCTGCTTGTAAATTACCCCACGTTTTACACACACAGGATCTGTATAGAGCACACGTCTTTATTCTCCCGACCCCATAAAACAAGCTCAGCTCCCACACATTCATCTGCAAACACACACACACCCCCATGAGCACACAAGCACACACATACACACACCAATTAGAGTATTTGTCTACTGTTTAAGGAATGCTTAAAAAAAGATTTTATGCCACATAGAGATATTTTAATGAGGATCAATATATAATAGCAGCTTCATCATAAAACATTTACTTCATTTAGGTGATCCAAATAGATTGTTTCTATATTTTATTTGTATCTACTTTTTCTTTATTTACATTAATTCATTCAATCATTTTCTAAGCCACTTATCCTACTGGGTCGCAGGGGCAACTGGAGCCCATCTCAGCGGTGCTTACAGGGCAAAAGGCAGGAAACACCCTGGACAGGCAGTCAGTCCATCGTCCATCAAAAGACACACCCACCCACACATACACCTAGAGGCAATTTAGCATCTCCAACTTATGTGAGTGCAGGTCTTTGGACAGTGGAAGGAATCTTCATTTTTACAAAAACCATAATAAAAAGTGATGCAACACACAATACATTTGGGAATTGGAATGGGAACTGAAGATTATTCCTCCTGATTGACATAAAATTTCATGACCCATTCAGATTTTGATTATTTTACCTTTTTTAACCAGAAGCTCACAGCGTGCGCTTTTAATGAAGCAAAGTCGTTTAACAGAGAAGCTTATTTACTCGTTAATAGGCCAAACTGGCATTTTAAAAGTAAATTCTGCTTCGGGCTCGCTGTGAGTCACAAGTAATCGTCTCATGACAAATGAAGTTAAATCAAATGGCTCTAGCTCGGCTTGGATTTTGGCTAAACTGACCCCAGAAACGCAGACACGTGCATCGACGCCTATTCATTATGACTCGCCCTCTCCTCGTCTCTCAGTCACTGCAGCTTCAAAGCAGAAGGTTTAGCGCCACTTATCTCCCTTTCCTTCTCTTTTAGCTTTCTTTTTCTTTCTCTTCTACCTTTTCGTTCATTCTCCTTTGCTTTCTCTACGCCGGATTGAGAAGAAACCTTGTATTCCCTCCCTTTCAGTTTCTCCTGCTGCGCAAAGAATTGGACCACTTGAGAGCTGTAATTAAGAGAGTCAGTACAGGATTTACACACACACACACACACACACACACACACACACACTCTTTTACACCTCCCACCAGAAGAGCAATTAGCCCTCGTTTTATGCCGCCTGCCTGGCACTAAGTCAAGCTATGTGAAAGCTTTTGTTGGAGCTGAATGTGGCAGTGAGGCACAGGCCAACGTCCAGCAAGGCTGTATTTGAGCATAATATAATCCATGAAAATCTCATATAACACACTGCAGCCGCCCATTAACCACAATTTATGATTTGAAATGACTTACAGCTACAAATTTTTAGCAATATTTAAGATTCAGAGCGGTCTTATATATGAAATAGTAGACTGTTGGCAAACACAGACTCAAGCTTCACAGGCAAATGAATGCTCCAGACTACCCTGTACCCATGTTGGGTATTTACGCATAACTACAAATGAAATCGCAGGTATAACTTGTAGCCTGCATATTCCTGCGTCACACTCCTGTCGGATTTCCCTTTTTGTCCTGCATCCTCATGCTCATCTCATTTAGCTCTTGCCACTGAGTAAAAGCCAGTCCGACATTTACTCTAGTTGGGTCTCTTGCCTGGTCACTCTCTCTTCCTCATTTACTCAGACAGCTTTGGTCTCTTATCAGCATCTGCCATGATGTCCATGCTGGGAATACCAAGCTAGCTTCATTTTATAGCTAACAGGACACACTTTAGCAGGCGTTCCAGGATTGGTAACCACAGGGACTCCATTCTGCCTATCAGAGTAACATCAAAATCATTTATAAGCTGTTTTGGGTAAAATCGTTATGTAATGTTGCTTTAAAGGTTTTTAATGTCTGGTCACCGTTATCGTTAAAGAACTCAGCCTTCGTAAGTTACAAAGTGAAATTGCAAACTTCATATTAAACCACTCTGAATGGCTGAAGCATGGAATTATCTAGACAAGTCAGTGGAAGTACCCCTCAGCAACTAACTGTCACTTGAGATTAGCGTGAGGTGAAATTTACATTGGGTCTGGTGAGGCAGCTGAACTAAATGCAAATGAATCCAGCCAACAAAAGGCAAAGCATTTTCCGTATCAGAACGTGGTCTTTGGGTGATCAGTGTATACAGCTTGAAACATTTGCTCCACCAACATATTCCTGTGCAACACTGAAGAAAGCCTACATGTTAATGTACAGCTAATGTTCAGCAAAATGTCAAATTTGAGTGGTAAGACCACCTGAAGGAAGGCTACCATTGCCTGCAATGATCAACAGTATCTTCTACCCGAGACTCATCCCAACCAGACTTCTCTTCGATTCTATTTCTGAAGGTGGGGGTAGGGAACCATCCTGGAGCAGCATTAACACTAACTGGTATAAGCTTCCAGAGCCTGGTAGCTATGTTAACCTTATAGCTCCAGTGTAAACTAAAGAACTTCAGATACCATCACAATGTTCAGTGTAAATGTAAACATTCTCATCCTTCTTTCATTCCTTCCCCCAGCTGATCCATGTTAACATTCAACCAGTCATGCGTGTGGTTTGAACAGAATAGTGTTACACGCTTAAAAATAAAGGCGTCCCCAGTGCAGGATTAAGGTGGTCAACCAAGTACTTTAATTAAACAGCAATGATTACAAACTACAGGCCCAGAAAGACCTCTCTGCTACAGAGAACCCACCTCTAGGCCAATGACCTTCCGGGGCATTTATTAAGTAAGTAGTTGTTATTTGGAAATGAGATGTGGCTACAAAGATCCTTTCTGAAGTTAGAAGAACTTCTACATAAGCTTCTACACTATATTCTGCTATTGGCTTTTCCTAGTAGTGTATGTTTAAGATCTACTTAGGGACTTTTATTTTAAAGCACAAAGGCTTCATATGAGCAGCTCTGCCACTCCTTCACTCTTGTAAATCTCTCTGCAACAAGAAGAAGGAAAGCCCCTCATAAGTGCCTCTCTCTGCAACTTAATCTGTGGCAGCAAAGCCAGACTGGCCGCATCTGCTGACGAGAGAAGCAGAAAATAAGACAAAAGCATGTGCGTGCTGGGTGTGTTTGTATGACTAAAGCCTAAACATGGCAGACAGCTGAAGGGAGAAACCATCGTTAGGTCTGTCAGTGCTCAGCTCCCTTTTTCTCTCTTTTTTGCTTAAACGCTCACGCTGCTGAGGCTGAGCGGCGCAGACGAGCGACAGACGCAACTAAAGCTGCTGACTCTGAAAAAGAAGGGATTTGGAGGCCTCGCCGCAGGGAAGATGGCTGGAAGGTGGGAGAGGGGGAGAAAATAAGGAAATGTACCCCCCCGCCTCGCCCAGACAGACTGAAAAACAACACTATCCTTGAAACATGATTACTGTCACAAACAGAATACACAGACACCCACACACACCGCAGGATATTTTCTTTCTGGTTGAGTTTGTAAATGGCTGTATTTGTAATTAATGATTATTTATGAACATGTTCATATTAAAGCTGTGCTTTTGCTTTTTTGTTTCGTTGGAATTACAAGTATCTTCACACGTAACCCTCTGCCAGTCCAGCTCTGCCAGCTGTCTTCAGTACCTGCTTGTTCTTGGGGTGCTTTACCTTCAGTTTTCAGTTTAAGTGAAAGGTGCGTTCAACTGGACTAGGGTCAGGGAAACGATTTTGCCATTGAAGAAGATCTAATTAAAATGCTTTCTCTGTCCATGTTTTGAAGCATCCTCCTGAATTTGAGTAGATGAAACAGCCCTACACACTTCGCACTGAGTCAGATCGATTGGCAGCTATACATATCCAGTAGGGCTGGGTATCGCCACTGATTTCCCGATCGATTCGATCCCGATTCAATTTGATTTCCGATTTGATTCAGTTCAATTTCGATTCATTTAGGGATATTTTAGTTACAATAATATATTTTGTTTAAATATGAAATGAGATTTTCAGAGAACTAATGTGGTAAACGTACAAGGAACCCTCAACCTACCATTACTAAAAACATTAGTGTTTATATGTTTATATACCATCATGGTTTTGAATCCAAACTGTAGTCAGACCTCTGCTTTCAAGTTCTGGGGCGCCTTCACTCGTGCTCCAGCCATGCTTAACTGATACGCGCCCCCAGCCAGATCTCATTGCGCGAAAAACATTTGCTGAAATGCTAATTTTGAAGGTCAATCTCGGGTTTATACGAATCGATATCGGATTATTCAAGTGAAGACTGAGTTGAATCGAAAAAACTATTTTTTAAACACATTCCTAAAATCCAGGCCCAAATACTTCCTTCACCATGCTTCACAGATGAGATTGTATGCTTTGGATCATGAGCAGCTGCTTCTCTTCCCCATACTCTTCCCTTTCTGTTACATGCTGATCTTGATCTTATCTGTCCAAGTTGTTTCAGAACTGTACAGGCTTTATCTGGTGTATATCTTGCGATACACCAAGAATTGTACTCTGGTGAAGACTTCTCTCGGTTTTTACGCCCACCTCCTGGACAGTGTTCTTGATCTTGAACTACTGAGAAGGCGTTTTTGCTTCACCAAGGAAAGAAAGCATTTTATGTCATCTAACAGATGCATTCCAGGGTCTTCTAAGCCTTTTGTGACTTATGAACACCAATGTGTTCTTTCTTTCAGTGGCCATACTTTCACAGGCTTGTTTTGATATTTCAGCCTTTACTGGCAGAGAAGTTCTTTGGACTTCATTTTGTGAGTTGACAGCAACGGATTCTAAGCTCTAGACCTCTTATCTGCTTATTTGTAAGTAAAATAATGAAGAAATAACAAACAGGACTATAAACCAGCTGAGCATCCAAACGGGGATGGATAAGTATGGACAAGGCTGTAACGCAATACTCTCCAATCAGTGTAGCAGCACTTTGGGCACATATTTATTATTTCATTTTAACTCCAATATGATGTGGGAAACAGCTAATTAACAATAACTTCAATGTCTAATTATTTATGGACTGTATAATAACTTGTATAATAATGTATAATTCAATTTATGTGTATCGGTGTATAGAATCACAACACCTTGTAATTTAAAACCATTTGAAAACACTAGCTGCCAGTAATATTTTATTTTGCTCAAAAGCAAAACTGTAACCAATCAGAGCATCAAAAATATCATATATCACAGTTTGGTGATACGGTATTAATTCTCAAAGACAATATAAACAAGTAGCATTTCCTGAAGAAAACACAGGATGGTTGCGCATAAATGACAAACAGAGGAGAGGGGGAGGGGGACAGGTCCGTGGATCAGAGGTTGGGGACCTGCCCTGAGTGGGTACAGGCAGTTTTGTGGCTGTATGTTAAACAAAACCGTAATGTTTAGGTTTGGCCAAAAAATGAATGGGATCCTATGGGAAGAGCGAAGGATGAATAAATCAGAAATAGATGAGTGTAGGTCTGTATGTCTGTGGATTAGAGGTTGGGGATCTGCCTTAAAAGAGTACATGCAGTTTGGTGGCTGAAGGTTAAATGAAACATTGAGGTTTGGGTGTGACCAAAAATGACTAGGACCCTATAGATTAAAAAAGAGGGAAAAAAAGACAAACATTGCGCCAGAGACGATCTTCCCTGAATCAGTGTATGTGAAATGGTGTCTATCGCTCGAGCAGAAGTTCAGTAGACTGGGGTGCACTTTTAAATCCTATTCATTCTCTATGAGAAAAAAACAGTGCATCCAATCAAAAGGCTGTATACAAACCCAAATCACACACTGCTTTACTATAATTAACGTTAACAAACCTATGCATATTCTTTTTTAATCGCAATATAAATCCCCTTGTTTACGGTATCGCAATATATCGAATCATAACCCCTATATTGCAAAACATACCATATTAACGATACACAGCCCTAATGAACAGAAACAAGTTAAAAACTTCTTAACTCCGACTATTAGCAATGTAAGAACGTGTTTTCCATCTTTAATGTTACCATTTCAGAGATTTTTTAAGATCTAATGACAACAATGATAAGTGTTTGTTGGAGCATGTGTGGATGCCATTGGCGTCAGCCCGGTCCTTATCTGATCATGGAGCAGCAGGTGAAGCTGGCAAGAGGGAATGGGAGCGTTTGCCAGATCAGATACTGCAAGAGGCCCACCAGCAGCAGAAAGGAGACAGCGGCCACCAGGGATCCCACGACAACACCACTCAAATGACTTCCAGCTAATCAATATCCACTGGAGGTTATTCCAGTTACAACCACTTTCAAAATCCATGGCCAATAGTACGTCATGAATTCAAAATGCTTACTGATACGACCAACAAGCCATTAGTATCTCTATACATTGTTCATGTATAATAATAATAATAATAATAATAATAATAATAATAATAATAATAATACATTCTCTTATTAATACACAGGGTTGTACAATTATCATAATCCTAAGTTAGCATTTTGAAGAAGCTTTTTTTACGACAGTGATGAAACATTCCATTGTTCATTATCACTATTACAGACAGTGGTGAAGCATGTCTTTCACCATACTGTAGTCAATGATAGTGCCTCCTTAACTCCATTACACTGAATAGGCTAATACAGCTGGCGGGGATAAGCCTGTTAATCACATTTTAACTGAAGTCTGTAACCTGTGTAAATACTACTGCAGCTGTACACACACACACACACACACACACACACACACACACACACACACACGTTTGTCTTACTATATTAGTGAGGTCATCCATAGGTTTCTATTGATCTTTGTTTTACTATAACTAAATAATACTACACCTAAACCTAACCTTAACTTTAGTATCCCGAAGACTAATTTTCTGCTCTATTAGATTTTTTTTAAAAACTTGATTTTTGAAGAAAATGACATGTCCTAAAGTGAGGACCAGCAAAACGTCCTCACTTTACCAAAAAAATTTTGTCCTCACTTTACCAAAAACACGTCATGCGTCTCAGTATGCGGCTGCCGACATGTAGGCTGTCCCAATTCTTTGATACCTTAAACACGCTGTCTACTGAGGAGCCTTATTCTGAGCGTCTCAATAATCTGTTTTATGAGGAGAGACGTCAGACAGAACGCTGCTACTTAAACAGCTGCCTTACATAGACAGCCTACTCAGACACTCACTAGGTTTTAAGACAGACCCGTGATGTTTAAGTAGCTGTAATGTTTCATGTTCAGCTGTAGACACTGTCTCTGGGGCTGCAGTCTCACCTCTCGGAGCTCCTGCGTGATGGTGGCCAGGCGTTCGTTCTCGGACTGCGTGTTGGTGAGGACGTTGCGTGTTTGCCGGAGCTCAGCCTGTAGCTCCTGCACGCGCTGCTCGTAATACGCCTCCTTACACGCAGACTCCTGAATCAGCGACTCCTCCCGACTCTCACCGTCCGCCGCCACCTTCCTGTGGTTGGAGTGAGCCTGCCCGAATGCCTGGGAGAGAGAAAGAGAAGCATTTGATGAAGATGGCATTGCATGTGTTCAGGAGGCATTACTGTTTTTCCAGATTAGGTGATCAGACATTCATCACCCCATACAGCTGAAAAGTCGCATAACCACATCTGGTGACCAATCGGCTGCGAGTTACACTGTTAAGTCAGTCTCTTAGATCGACTCGTAATATAGCTATATCTATTCAGGATCACTCCTACAGAGCGGCTTAGTAGCTTCTTGTGAATTATTAACACGATCATGTTTACACATATAAAGGCAGCTAGTTCAAATCACTGTGCTCACTCATGCAGATACCTGACCCTGCATCAGCTTTAACTCTGTTCCACCACTTACCAACCTAAATGAGGGACTGATTGAACGTTTTGTAAAGACGCTTATTTGAATCAGTTATGAGTGAAAAATAGGTATGAAATGATTACACGCCTGTTATTGCAGCTTTTAAGGGTTAATGTTTCTAACAGCGCACCTGATCCGACTGAGCGAAGGACAAATGTCCTACGCAAGCACAGCCTGTGGTCCAAATCCCTGCAGCCTAAAGGATTTACCCTCTCTGAAAACCTGGAGAAGACACTAAATGAACGGCAGGCTGGAGACAGACAGGGATTGTATCACTGATGGCTTTACACTGAAAGTTGGCCTCTCCTGTGAAGTTGCCACTCTTGTTTTTGATTGGACAACGATGATATAGTGCATTCTCAACGCTTTCAGTGTTGCTGTGACACTCAATCATAAAACATATTCATCTCCTCACAGTGCATAAGTTATTGATGTGTGTGTGTGTGTGTGTGTGTGTGTGTGTGTGTGTGTGTGTGTGTGTGTGTATATATGTGTGGTGTGTGTGTGTGTGCATGCGCTGTGGGCTTTCCGCTTTTTACAGGTTTCAGCCCACTGCACTGTGGCCTTAATTTCTAAATGGATGGTCAAGTGTCGCTGCACACATGTGACACAGTGCTTCACTAATGACCACCCACCCAGCCGGCACGGTCCGCAATACTAAATCTAGGTTAGACCTTTATTTTGAGAAAAACTGGAAAAATCCGGAAACTGGAATGATTTTCAGGAACAATAACGTTCTGCTCAGTTGGAACTCTCAAATACTAATCTTCTCACGGTTCAGAATTAAAATCCTTTATGAATTTCACCTGACGCCACCAGAATTATAACCTTGGTTTGAGCCGACCAGCGCTTTCTCTTATACGCACGCACGCTCGCACCACACAGGCATGACATTGCAAGGAGAGTAGATGGCAGTAATCCCAGATAAACCCCTGAAAGAGGGAGCGGGAAAGCTGCACTTTCAAATTACATTTCTAAAATTGACCTACTTATGAGCAGAAATCACAGACAAGCTGGTTCAGTGGGTTTTAGACACATATAAGGTCACGACTGCAGAGGCAGAATGCATGCAGCAGGTGCTCCAAGATATATATACATACATACACATATAAATATATATACATATATCACTTTAGATCTAAAGTTTCTGTCCATCCACTGTGAGAGGACAACTGAACACTATGGGTCTGAAAGGATGTGTATAGCTGGCAGGAAGCTCTCACTGAAAAAAAAACAAATAACTAAAATTCGCAAAACAAATCAAGAAGTCACTGGTGTTCTCAGAATAATGTACTAACTACCAGACCTTATCATCAGTTAACGTGTTTGTGATTTATTTGATCATGAAAAACAAATAATGCAATTTCTAAGACTGAACACTGGAGGTGTGCATGCTTGCAGATTACTTTTCAAAAAGAAATGAGAGTCCCTGGAAAAGAACACAAGCTGTAATAAATACACAGTGTGGACACACTTTAAAAGAGTCAATGAAGCTGGTCTTTTTGTATAATACAGGTAGATGTACCGTAACGACAAGTCATGTTCAGACTTAACAATGCAAATTAGTGGGGTATAAGATTCCATTACTATTTACCTTAGCGTCACAGCCAAATTATAAAAACTAAACAAGGACAAGTAACATGTCTTGGCTGACCTACTGGATTTTGGGTAAGGAGAAAAACGTGTGATTAGATTATTGGTGCCGTGCAGCAGCCTGGTGGCTTAATTCACAGCAAGCCAAAAACCATCACTGTGCCACAAATCAATTCTACCCATACTTCCAGTTCCCCTTAGAATCACAGATTAAATGAATCACCAACGCTACAGAATCTCATCATATTAACCAGTGAGCGTCAGCGCAGAGACGGTGGGGGGCTAATCTCTCTGGAAGAGATGGTCAACCCCATCACGAAATCTACCCCGTGGCCTCTCCTGAGGGCACGGCAGCGCACCCGCACTGCTATCTAATCTCTCAGATTTGCTACGCAGGCGCGAGATTGACTCTTAATCTGAGGCAGGTGCCTACAGTAATTGCTGCCAAGGGGTCTCGTGCAATCCCTTAGGGCAAACGTCCAGACGCCTGCATTTCAAATCAACAAGCTTTCCAAAAAGACTGCATCTAGGGTCAACAGAGTACAAGTGATATGACTGTGACCACTTCAAGACAGAGGGCTATTAAAGGAATAGTTAAATAGTAAACAGGCAAAAAATTAAAAAAATTAAAAAATAAATATAATCGATCAGCTAAGACATGTTTAGTGTTGGACGTTCTTTAGTTTTGCATTAAAGCTACCAGCTTAAAAGTAACTAGCAATACATGTTTATGTGCCACTACCTGTGCAAACCACTGGCCTAAAACCATCACTTGCACACCGCAAACTACACTGAGATCTTAAGTAGTCCTAAATACACTTTACTATATGGTTTCAGACACTTTATAACAAGCTGCTATATAGCTAACAGTGGTAGCAGAAGAAGCCAAAAAGATGTGCAAACTTGACTTTTTTCACTGTACTTCTTCTTTAAAGGGTCGATCTTGTGTGTTTTTCTTTTCTCTACGAGGTACTGAGAGTCAAAGTTTATTTTCATAAGCCCATTTTAAAACAGACTGTTGTTGTTACTGTGCCTTAAGACTGCATATGTAAAGGAGCTCTGCTGTGATTGGTTCTCCACTATTATACCAGATTCAAACATGCAACCAGGCTGCAACACTGCTTATGACTCCTTATGTGAATGGGAGGGGCTAAACCGCTGTAATCTAAATAAATAAGCATTAAAAATTTATTTTTTAAAGTTTCTGGCTGTATATGAAATTGAGGAGAGGTGTGAGAAGGTCACTTAATTTAAATTTCAAGCAGTGTTTATATGATGTGGCTATTGACGTGATGCAAAATGAATGGACATTTTTTGCTAATTGACATTAAACAGAATGTATCATAGCGTACAATGCTGGAACAATATGTACGAATAAGTGACCCATCAAACCAATGAAACTCAATCAGATAGATAAGACAAGATAATCCTTTATGGCATGGCGTGACACAGACTTGCTGATGTGTGGCGTGACACAGACTTGCTGATGTGTGGCGTGACACAGACTTGCTGATGTGTGGCGTGGTACTGACTTGCTGATGTGTGGCGTGGTACTGACTTGCTGATGTGTGGCGTGGTACTGACTTGCTGATGTGTGGCGTGGTACTGACTTGCTGATGTGTGGCGTGGTACTGACTTGCTGATGTGTGGCGTGGTACTGACTTGCTGATGTGTGGCGTGGTACTGACTGTTTCAGTGTTAAATCTCACACAGAATGGAAGATATAAGAGCTGACAAAAAGTTCAATATTAAACTGCTTTGAGAATCAGAACTGG